>VRMD01003005.1:0-11838 GCA_009872375.1 Sminthurides bifidus | reverse complement strand
CTCCTTTCCAGTGCAATTACAATAATAATGACAGTACACAGGGAGAGAGGAAACGGCTCATTGGATGTGGTCTTTATCTCCGTCCTTTATATCCTCGGCATTTACAAAGTAAAAGGAGGGTGAAAGCACATCGCTGCGCTGGTGCAGAGCCAAATGTGCCAGAAAGTAGGGCGGGAAAGACTCTTGGATCGTGTTGGAAACACAGGAGAAAATATAAAACGTTATAAACGAAAATGGTAGTACTTAGAAGCAGTTCCTCATTGAGCCAATTTATTCGAGTCTTCTTACATGGTAGTAACTTTCAACTGTATTGTTGTGAAGCTCCCTGGCTCTTTGTCAATGTCTTCGGAAACGACTAAATTAAACTGAAAACTTTCTCTAATCTTTCACTTTACAGCGCCGATTTTACATGTATGACTTGTCGGAACTCACAACTGAAACTTGAAGAACAAAACATCAGGTAAAATGCGCATTGGCTTAATTTCATGGAACGACAGGTAATGCATTGGCTTGATTCCACCTGTAATTAAAACATCATAAACAATTAGTAAGGCACATTTGATTCCACGTTGCTTTAGTCACATTACATCTGGTCTTAGTTTACATCGACTCTGGACTTTGGTCTTCCTCCTGTGTCTATTATGGGAGCCTGCGGGCTACAAAAAGTACTAATGGTTTGAATCAGAGCGGAGGAAGAAATCCCTCCGCCATTGTGCAGTATGTTGACGATCAATCTGAGGAATTTCATCAACATTATGTGCCCCATTGTGCCTATTTTGCGTTGAAAATAAAAGATTTACTTGAAATGCGCAATATTGCATTACCGAAGGAGGGGAAGGTACACTAGTTCAGTGCACAGACTCAAGTCCCGCTCGGAAGTGACGAGTGAGACAAGTCGTAGTTGTCAATAGGACACACTTCTTTGAATTGCTTCCTAATAGAGTGAAAGCCATAATGCCAGGTTTATAGCCGAGCTTAAGCTCCTTTATCTGTTAAGCTGGGGAAGGCGGTGGGTGGGAGCTGACTGAGTGAATTTCCGTGGTGAAACTGATATTGAATAAGAGGATGAGATGGTGGATGTAATCCAATTTGATTTCCTTGACAATTGGATTTTCTCTGGGAATTCTACCCGTTCCCGCTTTGACTCTCGGCCTTGTATTTGGAGAAATACAATTTACTCTCGTCTTAATCAACAATCAGTCTTCCGTGACATGAGCTCGTTTACCCTTACTTTCTCTCTGGTTCTGAGAGTCAATCTGCTGCCAACATATTTACAAGAACTGGTTATTTTCCTCTTGTAGGAGAAGGGAGGAAGCACCGGTAGTTTCTCACAGCTCGTAAACTGGTGATATGTCCCTGCTCATATGTCGTCGAGCCCTATACCACATACGTATAACTGTACTTTGCAAAGGCAAAGCTTTTTGTACTTCTGTCCTTTTCAAGTGAAGGAGCGTTAGGCTGAAGCCATGCCTGGTAAACATGTGTTTGTTACTCGGGATGTAATTTTCCCTTTAGTCGTTGAAACTCCTCTTTCAGGCCTACTTTCTCCTCTAGCCGCGTGCCTACCTCGGATGAAGACTATCATCGGAAGAGGCGAAAGGATGGAGAGAGCCAGGGACAAAAAGGATTTTGAAAGTGTCTCAAATTTGGAGAAGGACACGAGAAAGCACTTCGGGCTAACATTTATTACAAGAAGTAGAAAGTTTTGTCTCTACAACCGAAAAGTTTGTCATCCAAAGGGAATTGAAGAAAGGTTCTGGAAAGGACTACAGAGCGCACGGGGAAAAGATACTGTTTTCTCTAACGAGAGTAACATGGAGTAAATAAAAGACGCCCTGAAGAGAGAGAGGAATGCTGACGTGCTGAGCGAGGAGGTTTGAAATTAAAAAAGGTAACAACATTTGTTCATTGTGATGCAAAATCCTCGGGCTCTGCATTGACAGAGAAGAAGAGAAAGTTGCCTGTGCTCCTGCCAAGAAAGCGGTTGAGAGCAGCTTGTTTGTTGTTGACGGAGACGAGATGAAAGACAAGGTAAAATATTGTTCTCTCCCCACCATTATTACGCCTAAGTCAATAGACAACAATTTGCTAACGCCCCGCGCTTTGATCATCCTCACACGCTTTCTCAACAGTCTTTGATTGCAGGGAGGAGGGGGGCCTAAGAGTATTTGTCGTACAATGATATTTACAATACCCGCAAGATATCATCTCCCTGTAATAAAGGAAATATGACAAAACTCTCAATTCACACCAGCCCCGAGGTACAGGGCCAAGTACCACATGCACACGTCAGGCCTGCAGTCCGTACACATGTACGAAAGCCTGCTTTCGTTTCATGCTCTAACGCCGCTATAATGGCGAATTGCTTTTGTATCGTCATCCCATGTTGTCACTCAAGGTAGGCTTGAACCTTAGGCTGGGGCTCGCTATTACGTCCCTTGGCCATAGTGCCAAGGTGTGGATAATGGCATGACGAATGACTCGAGAGCCGGGGAGAAAATAAAACAGACAAGTTGATTTGCGCTCGCATGTTTAGACAAGGGCTGGGAGGAGGTCGTAACATTTTTAGTATTTACGTAACACTGTGAGAGCACGCTTATTTAGTTTAGTGTCAGCGTTGATTTGCCAACTGGTTGTCACATGGCGAAGGATGGTAAATCGCTCTCGGCTGGATCCACACTGGTAGGTTGTTTCTGTTGGCATAAACTGATTTAGAGGCAGTGTTCGAAGAAAAAAAGGGTCTTGAGCTCAAGATGATGATGATCGTATCGGCCGTGTGTTGGTCTCAGCTCATTTCTGACTCCGACCTCGTAGCTTAGACCGGATTGTAAAAACAGTTCATCTCCATCTACATTTTCACCGCATTCGCTAAAGTTTATCTATGGAATTACACCACGGTATCTTACTGAGGATTGGCTGACACCGTGTACTTGTTTCTTAAATTCTTTAAGAAGTTTTTTTTGGCGCAACTATACACTCCGTCTGTCCCGTATCGCTTTTTGACTTTGCTTCCTACACGGTATTGAGATTGGCGACGGGAATGCCGGAGCTGCAGCTGGGAGAAATTTTTAAGACAGTCAAAAAGAAACAAGATTGAAGAGAGAATGAGCAAAAGAAAACGAAAACATGAAGAGGAAAATAAAGCTGTTTTGCTCATCTGCAGCTTACCCTTTTGGTGTGAGCATCGGCGGATCTGATAGATGAGTTGTGACTTGGCGCAAGTGGTGTTGATGATTAGTAAAGTTTAGAGAAGGGAGAAAATATTGAGTGTTGGAGGAATTTCCTTGTTTTTATAGCAACACTTTGTACCGTAACTCTTTTAGTGGGCCCAAAGCTATGGCTAACAAGGGCTATAACGGCACGTTGCGGAAAGTCATATTTCTCTTGACTGCATCAGCCATGAAATGGGATCTGAGGCTGGGAACGGTGCCAGAATAAATGCTCGTGACTAATGATAACTCCCTAATAATTCACCGTGAGTCGTGATTTTTTACACAGATTACTTTAGCAACACTAACAGAAATGATCAAGTCGTGTTAGTTTTCTTTACACGATGAGAAATGGTATTGGCTGCGAACGTGCCGTTTGGTCGGTTCAGACCTTTGTGATGCCGTGGTCGCTTGGCTCTAACACTTAAGTTGGTTCTTGTGGTCCATTTCACAAGACAAATTCAAAATTCGAGCGACGTTTGCTGCCCTGATGTCTGATGGTGAAGACTTTGACTGTTGCCTTCCCTCGACTTATTGTTGCATCACAAGGACGGATTTGAAAACCTGCTGGAATTCCTAAAGCGTGTTATCTGAACGGAGATCATTTAGCATCCGAGCATTCGGCATTGGGACCAAAGGAGGGTCTGGAGGAAGAAAATGTGAGATGAGAAAAAATAGTTGCTTTGGTTCGGTAAACAGGGAATTTGGAACTGAGAATTTGTCACGGACAAACGCCACCAGGCTTGTTACTGCTCTCACCCCGTGTCCTAACACATGTCTTGCTATTTTCAAACTCATTATTTTAGTGTCATCCACCAGATACCATCTTTGGCTCGGCTCTCTCTCGGCATTTCGTCAAGTTTCAAATTGCTTATGCGGAAAATTACCCACGCTCCTTTTAAAAGATGTGCGACATTTTCATTTCTGTGTCGGTCGAAGCGATCTGTATGTGCCTGTATTTCACCAAAGGCAGCTGATAACCCAAAACTGTATTAGCTGTTGCAGTTGCAAAAGGAAAGACGTGGGCCAGGGTCTGGGTGCTCACCACTTGGGCTAATCACCTTGAGCTTTGAGTCTTTGAGTTTCACAGACAAGATGCTGGTATTCCTCTTTTGAACGGAGATAAACATTTCTTCAGTTATCGGAAACTGCCTTTTAACTTAAGAAACTATTTTCACATTTCCTCCTCAGCCGGTTGCACAAATATTACGATTTGGTTCGAGCTCCTCTTTCTATTTCTCATACTCAGCCCGTCTGTCTGTTTAGTCACTTAATTCTTATGACGTGACTGGGAGACGCTTGTGAGTCTAGCATGCCCTGTAGGATGATCTAAGGAAGGGATGCGGTGGATTATTGGGAACCTGAAGCCGGAGGGATTATTTTTGAAACGAGGGCTTTAGGACCTAAGACGCTGGAATGACGAATGGCCTCAAGTGCTTGAAACTCAGGGGTCAGAGGTCACGGAAGAAGTTGCGAGCATACAACCCGGTTAGTGACAAGCGTTGTTGTAAAACAAGCTCACGTACATCTTCAACATTACGCTTGATTTCACGGTGGTCCTGGCCCTGGAACCATAGCTTGAGGAGCAGTGCGTTCGGTGAAAGCGTCGAAGACGAACGTTGCAGCGCTTGATGAGTGGGTGACAATCGGTAGGAGCGACGCTTGCAGCGTTCAGCGTTTACATCCGACAGCCCTGTCAGTTGAAAGCAATGTAATCATAAAGTACAGGCAGGATGAACGCTTGGAATGATTGGACAAAAGCTCTGTTCTCGGAAACCTTTTCGTGAAAAGGAAGAACCTGTATCTACTGAAGCAGAAACAATGAACCGTGTAATGTACAAATGCCGACAAGGGAAGGAGAGGACAGGGTGTGTACAAGGTATTCATTTCTTCTCCTTTTCTCTCTCTCTCTCCTCTTTTGCGGGTGTTAATAATATGCGGTGGTGTTCGTGGGTAACGAGATAACAAGAAAGTAATTTGTAAGTGTTTGTAAAACGAGGAATTAGGCACATGGAAACAGATGCGGCTGGGTTTCTTTTTCCTTCCTTCCAACATCATCATCACCGTCTTTATAGCCACTCTAGTCCCATACGGTTCGAGGCTTGTTTCCTTCCAGCTTTTAAACTGACTCAACTTTTGAATTGAACTGCGTGTACTTGTAAACCCAGCTCTTTCTGTACTTCATGTCCGGTGTATTACACCAAGTTACGAATCTTTAGCACATGAGCAACCCTCCAACTTGAAAAGACGTGACCCGGCAGAGGATTTGCGCCAAGTTGGCTTCTTCCTGTACTCTGACGGGTATTGTGTAGGAAAATGAATACCTGATATTTGGCTTATTACTCGTAGAGTTTTAACAGGATTAGAAAAACTTAACAATCTTAATACGAGCTCAGGGAACTATGAAATCGGATTTAGTTTCCGATGTAACGTAACATCTTAGTGGTTTCACCCTGGTTTGAATCCAATCGTGATTGCAGTACAGGTGACTAGTTTCTGTCATTCTTTAGGGCGATTGCCACTGTACAAAGTGGCTTACATTTCTTCATGCACAATTGAGTTGCAGTGCTTCCTTAGGATGAATTGAATTAAGCCGGTTTCACGAGACGGTGATTGAATCCAGCCTGATATCTGACAATTATTCCTTTACGAGCCCCTGGACTGTTTACACACCCGGGATGGAGATACGGGCAGGGAAGAATGTACAGAGCATGGACCAGCATCCAGCAGCTGAGTTGTTCAGTTGTTGATAAAACCCGGGATGAGTAGACACGGGTAGGAAAGCTTGGGGAGGGAACCGTTGGAACTTTTCCGAGGGGAAGGATTTGGGAAAAGCGGGTAAAAACAGTTGTGTCAGAGTGAGAGAGAGTTGACTTAATTTAGAGAGGGTTCCGCGGAGCCGAATCGGAACTACTAGATGGTTCCTTGGTTGAAAGTTTTGAGGCAGAGGTACACTCCTCCTGACGCTGTCGAGAAGCCAATGAAAGTTGGACGGCAGTCGGTTCAATACCTCCTTCATACACTACCCTCTCCTGTGGGCCAGGCCAATAACATGGAGGAGGCTGGAGAGCGTTAGGAAAATATGGGAAAACTCCCTCGGAAAACATTTTCCCAGGCTGAATCCACCCTGCTGCCCTGATAGATCTGCTGGGTGAGATGGTGGAGCCCTGCCTCCTCCAATGTACTTTTGTATAGTTGATGGTGTAGTATCCCATTGTGAATTCACTTTCCCTTTGTGTTTGTTACATTTCCAGTATTTTCTTCTTATCATCCTCTTCCTCTCTGCCTACTCCGGCCCTCGAGTACACCTACCTCCGTTCAACTTTCGCTCGGCCAATCCAAGGTAGAATTTCCTCATTTTCCTTCTCTCCTTCTTGTGGCCACTGCTTAAATATTATTCATCCGCGTACCTAAATCCCAAAGAGTCGTTTTCCGAGAGAGAGAGATCCTTTGATTGCAGGCAGACGGCGAAGACCCTGGTTGATTGTGACTATAGCAGTTAGCACTGGCTGGGTGACGACTGCCTGTCAGATTCCCAGGCTGGGCTGACAACCAGGGCTGGGAGCTGTACCACCTTGGGGACGAACAACTGTGGTTCGTCAAAACGGAGCCTTATTTAGGCCCGCACTCTGGGCCAAAACAATATTTTTACTCCAGCACACTCCCACGGTCATGCACAGTTCCGTTCGAACAATCAGCCAAAGAGCATCTCTGAGCAAACAGCCCAATTTGAGTTTTATAGTATCAGCGTCCGACGGATTATCAGGACTGCTTGTCACCAGCCGCTATCGAGTTCACTGTGAGGAAGTGCTCCACCCGTGACTGTGACAATTAGACGGCAAGTTGACTTTTTGGTCGAGATTGGGGTGAAAGTTGCCCTTGTCACGACATTAGGGGTCTCTAACACCTGGGTTGGATCGTCTGTGACCATCATTCAAATGAAGATACTTGAAGCTGAGACACGAGTGACTTTACCTTTATAAAGTTGGTGGTGAGACGGACAGACCGTAATGAACCTACGGAAAGTGTGATTCCATTGAAACTTTGCCTTGAAACTGGGCACGTGCCACGGCATGAGAAAAAGTTATTGAGGGGTAATTGACTTTGGACCTGTGATTTCGTCAGCTGGGCTGCTATTTGAATTGAAACTAGGACTTGGACGGAAGAACGGCACACGGAAATCCATTAATGTGTCTGATTACTACGACCGGGACAGCAGGCTACAGGGAATTTTTAATGCATTACTCACTGAAACACCCGGAGCTTGTCATGTTCTCGACGGAAAAGTGCGAGGAGGGGTACTCTCCACCCTTGGATTTACGAGGGGGTCATGCGGGTGTTGGAAGTGAAGCGGGTCATGAATCAGATTCGGATATTAACGTGGAATCAGATGAAGAGGATACTGTAAGAATCGGCTCTCGTGCAGGTAAATGAAATTTGCGTATTTAAGTCTTATTAGCGGGTCAAGAAAGCTAGAGCTGTGAGGTACCCTTTAAGGGATCGTCACCTATCAAGGAAGACGTCTTACGAAGAGTCCTTCGATTACTTCAGCACTTGTAGGCATTGAAGACGGGAGGATGTGTCAGTTCGTTGTTAGAGTTAGCGGTTACGAAACAGGTGATTTGGTATGCAATTTAGAGCTCTAACCCCCTGACTTCAATTGGTAGCCGCTACAAAGTTAAAAAAAATGCAAGCTTGGTTGATGACAAGTGGTTCTTGGGAATGCATTAGGAGCTTGGTGCGTGTATGTTATCAGCATTTAGCATTTTAATGGCTCATTAGATGAGTTTATTAACTCGGGTTTTAGGAGCGAAGAGACATATTTACTTTGAAAGGTAAATTTTGCACAAAGGTGGAGCGGCGATAATGAGAGCAAAAGCGTGCCGACGGACATGAGACCCCTTTTCGGCGAAGGATCGCCGACTTTAATATGACATCTGTAAATCTTTGCGGCAAATTGTTTTAAAAAGGATGCGGTCTTTGTGAGTGTTATAGAGGGAATCTCAGACTCAAGAGCATCTTATCAATGGTTAAATGGATTGACAGGAATATGCCGTTGGGCGGTAGGTTTTAATACTAGAGGAACTCTCATAAATGTTTATTNGGAATATGCCGTTGGGCGGTAGGTTTTAATACTAGAGGAACTCTCATAAATGTTTATTTACGCTTCGGTGATAAGATGAAAGGCGGAAGGGTACATTAAAGCAAACGCCGATTAGAGCCCGATATACTCCATGCTTTGGTTCAGGTGCAGGCTAGTGCATACAAATCAGATCGTATCTCCAGTTGTCCTACCTGGCCTTTGTGTGAACGCGGAGTTTACTTTCATCTTCGTCATCATCTCTCCTCATTAGCCTGCCCAATCCTTGAGTCAATCAGGCATTAGGGACAGGTTCATCTCTCCAGTGCTTAATACGAGTCCCATTATTCTAGCTGAGTGGCTATTTAGTGCAATTAATCCACCTCGTCATGCTTCTGAAGAGGTGAGAGTGAGAGAGGGAGAGTGTTGAGGTGAGACTATGGTGAAAGATTGTGGATTGGCGTGATTTTTCACTTGGGACTATGAATTGGGTCTTTTTGAAAATTTCTGAGAAATGGTTCTTAGAAGGCTTGAAAATATTGGGAATTTGCTGAAAAATGACGTTGAGCTAGGAAGATTTAGAATGGACAGGAGCGAGGGTAACGTTTTTGATTTAGCTTGAAACATTACAGAACCTGCTGCTTAATTCCGATCATAAGCTTTTGATTAATGGAGGCGGAAGAGTCAATCTGACAAATATTGCTAGATGAACAATGCACCACGTGGCTAATTGAAAGACCCTTTTGTATAATTTCAGAGGACGAGTTGCGATACCGTACCCTTTCTGATAATGCGGGAAGAATTTCAATAATGGAGGATAAGCGTCGCCAAATGGTGGAAATGGACGAGGAGGACATTGTGGACGAAGATGATGAAGAAATGGATCATATTTCAAATTCCCCGAAAACGGAATGCACCCCTCTCTCACCCGGTGCTGTGGCAGGAGGTGGTGGTTCCACGACCTCGTCAAAGAAAGGGTCGAATCTAGTAAAGCCGCCGTACTCCTACATTGCTCTCATCACCATGGCGATATTGCAGTCACCACAGAAGAAGCTGACACTGTCAGGTATTTGTGATTTCATCATGATACAGATTCCCTTACTACCGGGAAAAGTTCCCCGCGTGGCAGAATTCCATTCGCCATAATCTCAGCTTGAACGACTGCTTCATAAAAATCCCGCGCGAGCCTGGAAATCCCGGTAAGGGAAACTACTGGACCCTTGACCCCATGGCGGAGGACATGTTCGACAACGGCTCGTTCCTCCGGAGGAGAAAGCGGTACAAGCGCCCCGGGCACATGGGCGGACCTCATCATCACCACCATCATCCACACATGCCACATCCGCCACCTGGCATGGCGGAGTTTTTCCATACGGCTGCCGCTCTCATGGGTCACCATCCTCATCACCATGCGAGTCATCACCCACCCACACACCATCTCCCTGTACTGCCCCCTTCAGGATCTCACAATCATTTCGGTCCTCCGCCACCTCCGCCTGGACTCATGGGTTTAAATCATATGAGCCACCACCCTGCCCTTGACCTCTACCCGTTTTTGAGCTCGACCCTCCCTCCAGGAGCTTTTCTCCGCTCACCGCCAACCTCTAGTCCAAGTTCCGGTCCTGAGGGACAGCAACCTTCTGTGAATTCCAACTTGTTCTCTGCAGCGGCAGCGGCCGCTGCCGCTGCTCAGCTCCAGGCAGCTTTCTCCTACAATCAGCCTGGAAATGGCGGTCGACAAATCTTTGACAACTTGCCGGATGAAAAGAAAGCAAGTGAGCAGCAACGAGAGCGCGAGAGGAGTAAGACAACCTCGCCGTGTGAACAGACGGACATTACGTTGCTCGAGAAGGGGAAAAAGCCCGGGTATTCTGACTCGCCGAGGGATTTTTCAACCGGCGGATTCTCAATCGAGAGTATCATGGGAACGAAGAATTCTTCGGGAGGAGGAGGTGGAGGAGGCGATGCTAAAAAGAAAGCTTGTTCACCTCCAGGCAGTAATGTTGCTCCGATCTCGTCTGGTGTTAAAAACAAAGAAGCCAAAGATAAAAAATCAGCTAAACTTTTGGAACACAATGGCAACATGGGAAACAATCACGGCTCGCCATTAAGTGCTTCTCATTGTTTCAGTTCTGCCTTCTTGCCCGTCGGCGTTTTCTTCCCTCATCATCAGCATCAGCAACAGCCCAATCCCAGTCCTAATAGTTCCGTTGGGAAAACGCGATCCTTTCTAGCATAACTATTTGCGTAGGTACTTGAGTAACTAATCCTGGCAATCACCAAGTACAAGTCTCTAATAGCCCCTGCCTGTTGGCGAACCGGGGGTGAGGTTCCCTAGGGAACTTAAACTTTTTTTGCCAGCATATCAGACGAGACATAATGTCTCATGAACTTGAACTTGGATTTTGATGCAGTTTTTTAATTGAAACGAAGTTCAAGTTTCTGATCGCCTAGCAAATGAAATCTATCTTGTGTCGAAAGGAAAAAAGTCAAGCGCATTCCCAATCGTAGACATTTGCACCCCCGTAAAAATTTTACCTCACAGATTTGTAGCATACCACCCTGTTCATAGCAATGCTAGTTTAATTTTGAACCTTATTTTATAGTTTTTCTCTAGATTTTTCACTTATTTTCCAGGATGTGATAGTTCGTCTGAGGTTTTTAGAGCCTCGTGCTTTTAGCATTTTTTAGTATTGATAGCCGAAGCTCTTGGACTTTTATAAAAAACGGTATTTTATTCACTAAATATTAGACCTTGTCCTCCTCCAGTTTCCTTTTTCAAAGGCGGCATTTTCTTGAATCACAGTTATTTTTTTTATCCCTCAAATAATTTTAGAGAGGCTGATGAGATGAGTTTCACGATGAATCATCAATAGGCGTGTATACATGTTGCACTAGCAGTAGAAAGAATGTACTATAATTGTACCTATGACGTAATGTATTCTATGCATAAGTCATCTCTACTTTAAGTTGCAACCCATTGAACGTCAATCTACTGTATAGTACTTTATAATGTTACAGCAGTTGTAATTAAGTATTGCTATAGCTTTGTGTCAATATCTCATAATCATGTATGGAATCACGTTTAAGTAGCTCCACTTAAATACGAGAGATAATCGCATTAAACGACTATAGAATCAAGTTATTAGAAGCCTTCCATTTGATACCATGAAGTTAGACCCTAGGCTCTGTGAATCGGACTTGAGAGAGAAATAAACGGAAGGAGAAAATGTCGCTCTATTAATCCCTAGTCTTTAATTTCTTCAGTCGTGTCATAAAATCATGCATATTGAATTTTGCGTTCCCTCTCACATTCAAGACACACTTCGCCCCTGGGCTTTTTACCTCAAAACGTTTTCCTTCCGTCATTCATCCCGTAAAATAGCATTTTTGCCATCATAACGTCTCACACCCGCTGCTATTTTATTCGCCCGAGCCTAATAAGGATTAGGAAAACGGAGCGCCTCACTGTTGTTGATGCAAACCTGGTTATTTGTTTCGGGTAATAAATCCACGTGTAAACAGTTTTCTCTGGTCGGAAAACGTCTA
>VRMD01003004.1:0-11839 GCA_009872375.1 Sminthurides bifidus | reverse complement strand
TTCCAATACAAAGGAGTTTTCAGTAGCAGGAAGTCAACAAGATGAGATAAAATTCCAAAGAAGCAGCTGTGAGTTAATGTTGTACAGACACAATGTGATATTTACCGATATCAAGTGCAACAAAGCAAAGGAATCTCAAAATCTAAGGAACATTTGAGACTGAGAGGAGCCTGGCATTCTCCAAAGGGCTGGTTTTCCAACATGGAGATTTCACGTATAATTCCAGTTAAGGAATACAGTGAATACAATTTACATGCATTCAAAATAATGCTGCATTGGAAACAGTAAAGACAGCATCGGGCTTGCAATTGATATTGAATGCATATAAGACGTATCATGGTCCAGGTACAAAAGAACAGAGGCAGGCAACCTGTTTTGAATCTCGATGCAATTAGTCTTGATCACGTGCGTGCGTATCTCAGCGTTCTTTGCTATTTTGCTGTCTTGCTGATTCAAAAACAAGGCATAATTTATCGACACGTGATTAAGTCTAGGCTCAAGTTTTGGGACTACTTTTACTCCTTGTATCCACCTCCTGCTTTTGTACCCGAATTTCGTGATGCATGTGATTCCCGACCTGCTTCAAATGCAAAAGGTGATGAATCTAATACCTCCGTCATGTCATAATGTACTTTTGAAAAAACGAACCTGATAAAACGTTACCGGTAGCCACTATTGTTGGCTGTGCATGGCTGAGAAGAATGAACACAGTCCTTTTGCGTGACATTGGTGATCAGCACGTAAACACAATACTCCGATTTACAAAGGCAAAAACACTTTCAGTATGAGAAAAGGCGGAGAAAGGAATCACAAACCCTGATTGCAACCTTGGGAAAGTGAGGTGAATGCAAATGAAGGGTCTGTATTGATTCGATTGCCGGTGATTTCTCGACGAGGTGTGGTGGCCTCCTGTGCATTCCTGTCACCGAAGAAGTTGTGCTAGTTCTAAAATAGCATTGCTTACGCAATTACACGATCTCGTTGTTTAGATCCAGAGGATCTGATGAGTGTGGTGAACAGAAATGTGAGTGACAACGAAGCCAATTTTTTATACTTGCCTCTCAGCAAGTCGTCTTTAATCGAAGGTGAACACTTAACAATGGAAACGCCAGCTAATGCAAAAATTACGTTTAATCTTAGCAATGCATATCCCACAGAAACAAAATTCAAAAAGAAGTTTATCTTTAGTAGTCTACCAGCGATGTACCAGCTAAAACTTGGACTAAAAGCTGGTAGTACAGCCGGAAAACTACCTATTGTGGAAACGCGTTTGAAAACGCAAAATTCATGACCCTGCTAAAGCGTACACGATGGTAGGATGACACATAACCCGGACTCCAAGTTTAAAGTTTTTGCTGAAGGAGAGAATCTCCAAAGGAACATATATCAAGTCAGAGGAGAGAAGGAAACAGCTTACGCAAAAGCTGCCAAAGATTTGAATTTGAGAACTACTGGTAATAATTTACGACGCATATTCGCATAACGATCGCTAAATATTTATGGACGTGCGTGTAGCTGTCAGCCTTGGTGGAACAAGTTTTGCAAAATGCATGCTTTCTCTCAGAATCCGTTCAGGAAAAGATTTTCTTCTTCAATCACATTGAATAACACCAACAAGATAAACACTCGCTCTCATGTCTGCTTCCACCCCCTTGTTGACGTCTGCTTCAATCCTAGTCTTATTCCGTAAACAGCCTACCAGATGCATAAAGAAGCATGTTTTTTTCAATTAGCGAATTTTCTAATCGGGTTCACCAACTCTCAGAGTGACTTGAGCCCCACTAGCTTGGCAACGTAGCTATTTCTGGTACCATTACCACGTAAAAGATTACTGTTAACTAGAACAAATCTCCGAATCATTAATCAGTTCCGGTCCATGTCTCTCCGCATCCACCGTAGACTGACTAGAGGTTAGGGGTCATGGCGACCCGGCTAGGAATTCTAAAAGGCGGGAAGATAAGAACCTGTGCGAAAATTTTTGGCAAATGTGTGTGGCAAATTCAAGCAATCACGTTAAGACTGGCGGGGGCACACACATTCTCAGTCGAATGTATGCAAACTCCACTACGTCAACTTTAGTGCCTCGGCGTAACACTTTAATCTGACACATTACGTCCATTATAAATGTACTGTAGCTCGTGCGTGAAGAATTTACAACAAGGGGTGTTTGCTTGTAGGTTGTTATTGTTCTTTTTGCCGTTAAGAAAATTTGCACATGTGTCTCATCCTCATGTGTAGTGCGTATGCAACATTTTTCTTGGAAGTAGGCAAAAAAGTTTGTTTGCCAAATGGCGGTTTTCTTGTGTCATTGTAAATTGGCTGGGTGTTTAAAAAAACTAGGTGGAATTAAATCGTCTCCTGTGGCTTGAAAAGACAAGCGTATGGTTTTGACTCAGAGGTGCGTCCTTGCATGCATTTATTTCATGTGCACTACAAGCATTGTACCAGATTTTGGATACAAGAAATGCGGAGATTTAAGACATCAGCATGTGGAAGAAGGTCTCTATTTTTAATGGCTTTTAGAGAATTGGGCGATTGCACGCAAAAAATAAATAGCAGCAAAGGTGAAATAACAAAGCTGTGAGCATAAAAATTCCGTCAAGAAGAGACTTGCGAGACGCCGCCTCCAATACTTTTATTATTCCACTGATTCTTCGTCTCCTTCAATGTGTCTTTCGACTGTGATGGCAATGTTGCCACCATGAAGTATAAAACTCTACAATCTGAAAGTAAAAATACAAGTTTTCTATCCATGCCTAGCTGAGAGATGCCGAGATTCTGGGATTTTCTGAAAGATTCGTGCCACGCTATGAATACCGGATGCAGACAATTCCCGGTTTTTGAGTCTTCCTAGCTGGTTAAAGTAGGTCGAACGATCTTCGGAAAGGAAGCGGAAAAGCTTCGTTTTATTTCAGGCCGGAGTGTGAATGAATTTCGGGATGAAATGGTGCAAAAGAGGTGAACGGTTCAGCAGCTATTTTATTTCAGATTCATAGATCAGAACAGGTGCAGGTTAGCTAAGGCCTTATACCGCACCAGTAGTAGTTTGCCATCCCAAAACGGGGATACTGCAGACTATGGTACATGGACATGAGACTATGATTTCATTGGATTCCTTGTGTCCAAATTACATGTAAGTCCGGTTGGACATGTTTAAACGTCCAAATTTTCTGGAAATTTCGACATTGATACGCGGCAAAGTAACTTTGATCTCTTGTTTGGAGCTGAACTGATAAGAAGCAAGTTCTGGATTGGATTAATCAATCGTAGACACCTCAGTACCTGACAATTTTACATTTGCATTAACCTCATTATTTCAAGTTCAACAAAGTAAAAGCTACGCCTTGGTACAACTAAATGACTGTAAAAACAAGACCACTTGTGAAGAGGAGCAAAACTCTCAGGAAAGAAACAGTCCCGTTTAATACCCTCCCTAAACTCAAGTTGAAGGGTAAAGCGGTCCATGAACAGTTTTGAAACTGTCTATTTGAATTCCAAATGACGATAAATAAGAAATCTTCCGTCAACTTGATGTACTCTGGGGGAGCGAATCATCAAAATCAAAACTGTTAAGATGAACTCCATACTCTATAAAGAGTTCAGTATTACGATCGGCAGTTGCCTCGATCGTTTCTTATATGTACATACAGTAAAAATGTTGATGATTCCATCTATCTCAACCCATGGCATTGAGAGTTTACATTTAGCATCTTGATGAAGATGTGTATCCAGTGCTTCGCCTTGTTTTCCTAAACAGTTCCACATGTGTGAGCTACTCAAGTTTAAGTGTCTCAAATGAACGCAAAATTTCCACTGGTAACCGCAAATGTGCCATGTTTCAGTACTACAAAACTATGCTTTAAATACTTGATTCTATGGAGATAACTTTGCTCGTATGCAGCACAATGCCGAGCACTTGGCTCCCCGCGTCAAGTTTCGAAAAAGTTCCATATTTAGTACAGTAAAAAAAGTGCATTTTTAAGCAAAAAGAGGTAAACGAGAGATTTCACGGAGGCATTGAAGAATTATCTTGGAAATGCGTATCTCATGATGAAGGCTGGAGTTGAATTTTTTGTATTTTTTGTCCTGCACACTCTTCGTCTTCATCATCTGCTCTTTTACTCCTCTCCCTCCCTCCGGTGACATTGTCACCGACAGTTGTTGCTTTGTGACATTGTCTTTTTATAGCGCAGTTTCCGTCGTAGATGCTGCAAGGATTTCAGGAAACGTTGCATTTTATGTGAGCTTTTATACGATAGCATCATTGCAAAGTATTCACAGCCATGTTTTAGAAATAAACTCGGGCATAAACTCCCTCGCTGGAAGTAGAGCCTGAGTGCAAAATCACACCTCAAATTTTAGATACGGAGCATAGATGGAAGCAAGACCGAAAACCTAAGTGACGTTTACCATCTGTGAGAATGGCAAGTGTGAAAGAAAAGTAAAAGTCAATCAGCATAGGAGCAAAAGGATGTGCGTTGACGCCAAAAAAATTCTACGTTACGATGTCATGTGCCCTCATCAGATAATGGCCGATAAATTCCAAAAAGAGCGAGGAAGTAATTACGGAACTTTCCCGTTTTGGAGGAGCTCACGTGAGTTTGGTCGTTTGGCGTGAGGAGGTACTCGTCCTCTGTTACTAAAAGCATCATAGCCAATTTCGAGTTTTAAAGTTTAAGGGCATTAAAATTCAGAACGGTTCGCCGTATGTGAAAAGTAACGGGCTGTGAAAACACCAGTAAAGCACACTAGATTACGTAAATCTCAATTAAGTTTAATCGAGGTTCACCGAAGGCCGTATATGTAGTGGACGGAATCCCTGCTGATCCATGAAACTGACGAAGTATTTATCGTAAGAGGCTTTGGAGAATGGAGTGAAGGTACCGAGAAAGTGTGTGATTGATCCCTGGCACGGATTCCTGGATTTGCATACAAATCCCTGTGAAGACTTGGAAAGAAATTGGAGCTGGATTTTTTGAGGTGATAAGAATGCCATGATGTTGTAGCTGGTGGAATTGTTCGAAAGTTTTCACAAGAGGGATTTCATCTTTTTATCTTGTTAAAATTGGAGTTGATAGCATGTGTTTTACACAAGGAAGGGAATTTGCTCAATCTCTTGCTTAAAATCAAGGTAAATCGTTTAAGGTAAGCCGAAGCTTCTGGCCAAAAAAATTTTTAACTATGTTGGCGAACTCGTTCATAGGGTTATTGACCTGGTAGCCTGAGGATTTAATAAGACAAGGGTTGATTTCAGGGCTGGTTTGTAAACACGGGCACTTAATTTATCATTAATTAGACCTTTTACCCCTTTGCTCCAGAACCACTGGAAAACGTACATGGTCGATTAGGGAAGGTACTCCATAAGGAAAATTAAAAGAGTCTTTGAGAGCTTCAATTTTCGTAAGAAAAAATTGAACATGAAATATCTCCCCGTTTAGCTCCGGAAAACCCTCCTTTAAAAAATAGGAATGCAGGCCAAAAAATAGAGACACGAATACAAGGGGACGACAATAGGATTTGTGGCTCGTAGAGGTGCACAAAACGCCCCAAGATTGATTTGCTATTTTGAAAGGATTTAGCCCGTACTTGATAAATTTTTGATACATTTCTCATGTTTTGCAGTTTCAGTTTACGAGTTTACCCATTAGAAATTTGATTTACGTAATACGCGGGGAATCTATAGAAATATTCTCCAAGAAAGGCCTTTTTGAGAGGTTTTTGTCAGGATGAATGATGAAGCTTGTCCGCTTTGTAACGTCGCATCTGAATAAGCGCCTCTATCAGATGATCTAGCCCCAACTTCGTATCATCACTTTGATGAGTTCTCTTTCTTCCAAAAGCTGGTTTCCTTCGTGGCACGAACCGAGCGCGAAATATTGATTGTAAAAAATTTAATGCTTGACTTTCTACCCTCTTTTATGGCATGCCACAAAGCCAAGGTTTTGCTTTCTCCAAACCTTGTTTGTACTCCTGGTGCCTACAGCACATTTCCCGCTCCTTTTTCACAACCGCTTTCACCCACTTCCCAAGGTCAATTGTCAACAAATGTCTGGGACGAGGCACAGATCTGCATTCCAATGCATGGCAGATTACCCATCTCGACCTCGACTCTGTGATTTTCTCATCAGGACTTTGGCCTCAGTCTTAAGCTTTAGTACCTTGCCTGCGGTGCTTATTTACACTTTCACTTTTTGTAGTCACTTCATGCCAAGTATATCAACCCACTAAAGAATACCAACGGAAAGTGCATTTCGACTTGTTATTCTATGCTTTCACCAACACGGTTGCAAAAAGTCTTCCTTTTGTCTTTTCATGATGATTGGTAACTTTCCTTTGTTCAAAGGTCAGCAACTCCTGAGTTGTTGCTGAGGTGAAAGTTATTTCACAGACCTGCTTATTTACACTTTCACTTTTTGTAGTCACTTCATGCCAAGTATATCAACCAACTAAAGAATACTAACGGAAAGTGCATTTCTACTTGTTATTCTATGCTTTCACCAACACGGTTGCAATAAGTCTTCCTTTTGTCTTTTCATGATGATTGGTAACTTTCCTTTGTTCAAAGGTCAGCAACTCCTGAGTTGTTGCTGAGGTGAAAGTTATTTCACAGACCTTGTTGGAATCATAAGATGCGCCGTGTCTGAGAACAAATGCTGGGAAACCAACATATTGAACATGCTTTTACCAATCCCCCTTCCATGGAACTCATCCATTCTCAGCTCCGGCATTTTTCATAGCTCCTTTCATGAGGTTAATGATAATGTGATGTGAATTTGATTAGGGTGATGATGGCTTCTAGAGCATTGTGGGATTGAGTAAAAAGAGGGGCTTGGTAGCGGGCTATTGACTCCGTTATCCTCCCACGGATTACGTTTAATTTTAAACATGGATCTAAAGACCGCCTAAATGCTTGAGTTACGGTTACAGGGGATTATCAACCTATCAGTAGAGTTGATTCTACATTATTTTGTCGTTAGAGGGAATAACGTGTGGGAACAGTAACCCCCGACGCTTCAGTGGCTCCCTCTGTCATCATAGTCACCTTTACTTTTCTAGAAGGAGTGCAATTTCACGCATTGATTGCAGTGCTCGGCGATGAAAAACACGTAAAATTAGCCTGAGACCTCAGGGTAGAAAGTCGTTGGAGTTGGAAGCCGTGTCCTCCTACCTGGGGTGACTTTCACCTAAGTGAAAAGTCCGAGGTGAAAGTTTTAAAGCTGTCCAGCCCCGTCCCTAGAACCACAGGCATACCTTGTGAAACTACACAAATGAGAGTGGAGCATGCTATAATTTGTGACCATTTCGCTAATAAATCCGTGTCATTTTCCATTGCAGGAGAAACATGAAAGTGACCTAGTATTCGACGACGACGACGGCGGCAGCGTGAATAAATTGAAACTGTACATTGGTGAAAAGAGTAGTGGTAGTGAAATCCTACGGCACCGACGGACTAACAGTGAGGTGGGAGTCAAAGGTAAAAAAGCAGATAGCATAAATCGTCATAAGCGAGACGATGAAGGCTGGGATTGGGACGAGGAAGTGGACTTTGGTAGCATAGAAGCAAAAGCCAGCTTGGAAAATCACAACCAAGATAAAGCTACTTCCACTACGGGAAAAAGTAATTTAGTGAATGCAACTGCCGTCGAAGCAACGACAAAGAGGCTGGTGACAAAGCGAGATATCGGGGATGATGAAGACTTTTACGGTGGATCTGGAGATGGAGGATCCGGAGAGGAACTGGAGTTCTACGACAAGTTCCCGCTCCCGGGCGGACAACAAACGACTTCGCACAAACCTACACGGCCTCCCACCCCCACCACCACCACATCGACTACTGAAGGCCTCGGATTCGGGGATATAGAGTAAGTGGTGAAAGCACGTGAAATAACTTTCTCCTTCATTGCATTCCTTTCAGGGAATGTTTCCACAGCCTGCTGAGAGTCTTTGGGAAATGCCGAAACAATTTTGTCTTGGATGCACAACGTGAATTGTTACCGTTACCGAGGACAGGATGAGCACGTGTGCATGCTCACTTTCCCGAGTCTCTGCCAATGAAGAGCTAAAGCTAATATGAGACTAAATTGCCGGATGAAATTGAATAGGTCCATATGGAACATGGATTAATTAAGTTGATTGCTTTTGCACAGAAATCTTCAGGGTTGCTCTAGACATTTACAAGACTTGGAGTCCCGCCTTGGAAGCTAGCACAAGTGCTGTTTACACGAGGTACCAAAGCGAATTGGAGGACGCGCTCTATGCTTCTGAATTTGGCCCGGAGAGCGTTCAGCTCATCAGTTTTACGTAAGGGATGTTCGAAAAATGAAGACAGTTAGTTAATTGTGGCAAAATAAGTTACAGATTTTCGGTGGGTTGGCTAAATGCAGATGCAGTTATTTTTCATTTGTTGCTTGATTTAATTGGACACACAGGGACATCAATGATCCGGCGTATGTTCGTTGTTTGTTCGACATGGGTTTGATTGGCAAATCCAAAGAACAAGTAGAGAAAGAGTTCCGGGACTTAATCAACTATGGAAGGATTGGGAATATCAGAATTCGGTCCAATGGATTCAGTGTGAGGGATCTTGGGGGTGAGTGAAACGTTTGTGTTTAAAGCCAATACCTTTTTTTGAATCAAGTCTACATTTTTGAATTCAGCGATAGGTAAATTGCACGCAATTAATTAATGTAACTCACCTCTCAATCAGACATCGTTCAGAATATTCGAATCGAGAGAAAGAAGTCTTTGGGCTTGAGCATTATAAATCATAGTATCAAATGCTAGTTTTCAATCAAAGTGAAGATTAACGGGACACACCATGCTGCAAATTATGCACAAAAAAGCAATCGAAGTTTTTACAGCTAGTACTTTCAAGGGACCAAGTTCCGGTTACAGTAATTCACAGTTCTTTGTAAAATTTTACGTATGTCTCCTGCGGCCAGTTTATTAGAAGCAGAATAGAAGAAAGCAAGTAATGCCGTCATAGTTTCGTAGTAAACTAGGTTAGAACTCGTTAGATTCGTTCACTTAAATGTTATTGATGTGCTAGAATTATAGCGCTGCTCTGTTGCTATTGGCTGTTGCCCTGCTGATTGCTTGGTAACCGCGGAATATGTAACTTCCGTGTGTAGTTAATGCATGTCAATTACACTTCAGCCCCCCTAGAGCCATGTGGTGGGGACGAGCTGGAATGCAAATCAGGTCGGCAATGTGTACCGTTGTCATCTCGCTGCGATGGCATTCCACAATGTGACGATGGATCAGATGAGAGGGGTATGCCCGCCACGGACAACACCTACCACCACAACTACAACGACTACCACAACAACCACAACCACCCGCGCCCCCTTGCCACCTCCAGGTATGCTTGTCGAAGTAGATGAGTTGTGTTACCTAAACCTTTGATTTGTGGAATGTAAAATCGATTTTAGACTAGTGTTCTAGAACTTAGTTTCATTATTAGTGAGATGAATGTTTTTAGCCTGGACCTATGGTTTTGAGATGCCAATTTTGCATTTTGAGTTTGCATTTTGATTTTGCGGTTTTAGTGCCAATATTATTTGCGCTATTGAGAATTAAGCATTTTGCTACTTCCTTATTGAACTAGGAAAGCGTGCTTTCTCTTTTTGACATGTTGGCATATTGATATGTTTCCAGAGAATTAAGTTTCTAAGTAGTGCGCTCGCAGCGTTGCTACGTTTTTTGCGCTTTTTAGTATCCTTTGTACACAAAACGGTAGGCGGAACTGGGTTGCTAAAGTTTTTATTTGGAATGCGGAGCATTTTACTGCGGTCATTGATTGATTTCCAGTATTGATTGCCACGAGATTTGGTTTTTGGTGGGATTTTTTTTTCATTTTTTTACCCAGTTTGGAACCATTTGTTTTATCCTCAAGGGTGTTTTATCATGGTCATGAAATGCTGCATGCGTATGCTATTTCTCCTTGTTTTTTGTCCGGCAGTGCCTGAAACAGACAGGACCGCGTCATCTTCATCGGAAGGCGCTGGACGTGATCTTTGTAGAGCGGATGATCAAGTTAGGTGTTTGGATGGGAATGCTATTATTTGCAGCGATCAGCGTTGTTGACGGCGTGCCTGATTGTCCCGATGGGGACGATGAACGAGACTGTGCCGAGGGTATTTCTCTTTTGCATGATCACCTGTGTTGTAATTATTGCACTATGAGTAGTGTTGTAGCTTAACCCTACCTTGATTTTGGACTTGTAAATCAGAACTAATTTCACATTAGCTTGGCTTGTAGCCTGCTGCATGGTAATTTTAGATCGGTAAAAAATGCAATCACAAAGAAAGTAGAAAAGCTTGCCCAAAAGCAAAGTGCATGGCGCCTGCAAGTATTGTAGAAAGCAAATTCCAAGCTTAACCAATAAGGATGCTGCGATCTTAGTGCTGCCACCTAGCGGCAGCTACTAGCACTAGAATAGAAGAGCTTGAGAGCAGCAATCCGCAACTTGCAATTCTCAGCGTACCTGCCGGAGGTCTATTGCATGTGCACTTCACGACCTCACATTTCACATCAGCGCTGTAGTTACGTAATCCCCTGACTTGAATCCAACTGATCAAATAGCAATGGCTCTAATTTTACTAAATTCAAATCGGCGTATAACTAGTTCATCAGCTTAGCAACAATCGAAAGCTTATTTTAGAAAACTGGAACCCCGACGAGCTCATTAAAGTATTACCTTTTTCACCGCACATTAACTCCAGGCTTAATAACAATGATTAATTAAAATAAATAGTATTAGTGCAGGCAAAGTCTCACGTTGGCTAAGAATCAAATTCTAGAACTGGTGTAGTGCAAATTGCTATAGAGACCTTACCAAATGCTATTACGTACAATAGGATGCGTACCTCTCAAGCTACATTACATATCATTGTATTAACTTTTGTCCAAATGTTTAATCGTTTTGATAACATAACAGTCCGTAACAATATTTAACTGCATTTTGGTAACTCAGAAGAAAAGTATTGAAAACTAAAGTATGTTTTTTCCATAATTCTTCTTGCAAGCAGACGGGTATGGATGTCCAAAAGGCCAATTTCTTTGTGATATCACTTCGTGTAAACCTAATTCATTCAGATGTGATGGCGAAACTCAATGCAAGGATGGAACCGATGAAGCGGATTGCCCGTCTGGACGTAAGTGAAATTCTGTTTTTTCACTCATTTCCCAGCATGAAATAACTGCGCGTGATCTATGCACTTGAAGCAATCCTAAATACTTAAATTATGCCTTGAATTACGCCTTTGATCGAGTGGTTTGAGTGGGCTGAATTTGCGCTAAAGCCAACATTTTGCGATTAATGACGCTATTGCCTACAAACAAACACCCATTCTCTGAATTTAACTTGACTTAATGGAGAGAAACTCCGGATTCTGAAGTGACTGAATCCTGACAACACAAGTAACCTCCCAGGTGTGAGGATAATCATAGCACGGTGAAAGGTCACGATAACTTTTGCGCTTCGAAGCTAATAAAAATCGGAATCTAATTGACCAATGGATATTTGGAATAATTGGCGCGCTAATTATATCTGCTTGTGCAAAACTGCTGAGAAAGTTACCAACCTCACTAAAAATAATCATAAGATCAAAGCTTGAATCCAGCCCAGATGTATAAAGAAGAGAGTTCGAATTCGAGATGACAGTTGTTATTGGTACCTTTTGAACTGATTGTTTGTGCTACAGCTTGAATTGCACACGAGCGCAAGCGAGCGAGTTTGACATAATGATTGACATAATTCAAGGTGTGCTGACACACAATCTGGTAGAAAAACAGTGCAAAATTTTGTTGGCCCACCGTAATTTTTCCAAATCCATCA
>VRMD01003003.1:1421-11839 GCA_009872375.1 Sminthurides bifidus | reverse complement strand
TATTTCTCCAGCCCAGTTGTTGGTTTAACGTTCGATAAAATTTTCATCAACTTCCGATTGAAATTTTTATGGCCGAGTTTCAAGGTCAGCCACGGCACGGAAGGAAGCTTTAGGCTCCAGTGGTACCCCAGCTCTGCATTTATGCATGCAGAGCAGATGTTTCAGTTTTTGCTCCTTTCAACTCCTTCTCGCCACCAATTTCAATTTCCAAGTCTATTTCAGAGTGCTGATGCATGGTTGCAATCTTCCAGAATGGAATAAAGTGTCTACACACAATAAATGGAATTAGAAAGATGGACGAAAGGGAAAGTTTTGAGGTTCGCCAATTGCTCTGGCAAGGACTGGTGTTCGTCCAGAATTCCGTGCTGTTTAAAGAGCAGAATGGATCAAGTGCTGGTCTGATGCAAAAGCAGACCAGGGAAGGCTGGTAAGCAGCAGTGCAATGGGGGGGGAGGAGCTGTACGCTGAGAATTTAAATAAGCCTTGCCAGCTCGCTTGCTTAGATACAATTTAAACTGTTTACAAGCTAATTTGCATCGCTGGGGACTGGAGAAAGCCGAAGGAGTCTATGGAGAGGAGAGAAAGCTGCAGTTGCTGAATTTTGAAAAGTGGAGGGAACATACGGCGGAGAAAGTTTGCTCCTCTGCTGGTTCATGAGCTGGAGCGTATGAACTACGTGGTCTCTGGTGAGCGTCCTCTGTGATAAGATTCTCGAGATTGATTCGCGGGATCACGTAGTAACAACCGATCATTTGTTGCATGTACAAAATAATTTGGCCGACATGGTGGAGGAAAAGTTATTCTAGAGGACCAGTGCATAGAAGTGCATAGAACGAACTGGGTTTTAGTAACATGGAACGAGTATCATCGTTCGTGTACTTTGAGAGTAAATTTTATGATTTTTGGCGGCTATTTTGGAGTTTTGAGTTTTGTTAATTGTTGCATGCATACTGTATGCTAAATACCTCTTCCCATTGTTCAATTTGTATTAAGTATGGCTTTTGAGGATTTAATGACCGCTATTTTCTCTTTTCAGCTCCCGCCGCCACCAACAATGCCCAAATCCGATGACATAATAAGTACACCTAGTCGATTAAAGAAGACGGAAATCTTAAGCCACATAGCTCACCATAAGTCTGCCGATTTAATCAGTTCAAGTAAGTGTTGAGTATTTCTTGCTTTAGTCTTCAACCTTGGTTAAATTAAGTACCTGCCAGGGAGTATTATACCAATGTGCTGCAATGACCCTGACCTGCAATGTAGTGACCCTTGGTTTTCTGACGCTGGACCGACCTGTATGTTATGTACGTCTGTAGGCCATCATTCATTTTAAGTGTCAAGTAGCGGAAGCGGAAACAACGTTAGCTTCAGAGACAGGTGGTCAAGCGAGCTGGGAAAGTGGGAAGACCATGTTGAACTTTCAGGAGTCTGCTTGTATATAATGCATACATGGTGGAGGGTTAAAAGTGGAGCAATAAATTTGCCACATTTTCAATTTAGTACGATGGCATTTGCAAAGCCGTCAGGGATCGAATAAACGGCTCTAGCACGTCACAACTGTTTTTCTTTAGTGTTTCCACCAGCAGTCCTGCGAGAGTGATTAATTTAATTGCCGCCGCTTCTGGAAAAGCTACTGCTGGGATGGAGCGGGAGCTTGAGGTGGCGGTGGAGACTGGGAGCTCCACTTTTGGTGGATATGGCTCAGCGTGAGTTACGGAAGAATTTTGCGATAGGCCCAGACTTTTGAAATTGATAGAAACAAAGCGGGAAAGTTTGACCGAGAAACTTGTCCGTGTGTTTGCTCGCTCCAAGGAGGTGATTTAAATGCAACACTTTCCTCTGGATCAGATTCCAATGAAATTATATTGGAAATGGAGAGGAGCTCCTGCGCTGCCGTTACACGCGACCTTTGTCCTGATGCTTTGTCTCTGGGTTTCCGACCATGAACAAAATTTTCTGCAAATCCACCCGTCTTGAATCAATTTCATTTTTGTATCTTCTCAGGTTGTCTGTTGGATTACCACTTACCGAAAACCACATCGCTTGGTAACGGAATTATGAACTCTTATCACGCTTTAAAGGGGAACGGAAGTATAGGCTCAGGGCTGGGGAAAACAGGGAGCTTGACTGCCATTTACCCGCAGCGTCCTCTGGCCACGAGCAAAACCGCTAACGGACTTTTGAACGGACATGCCAATGGTCACGCAAACGGTCACGCCAACGGTCATGCTAACGGTCACGCAAATGGACACGCTAACGGTCACGCTAACGGTATATCACTGCATGCTGCCCACGGGTCATCCTCGACTTTGTCTTCCATGGATAAAGCAAACGGTGTGAATGGAGTCAACGGGGTGAACCACAATGGTCACCATGCCACCAGTAACCATCACGCTGACGAGTTCACATCCGCACTCACAATGAGCACAGCATTAGGTTACTGGAGCCACGGCTTCGGTTGGGGCTGGGGGCCAGGTTGGGGGTGGAGTGGGTGGGGTGTCAACTCCTTGTCGTCCCTGTCAAACGACTACACCTCCCACCTTCGCTCCGGTTACTACGACCAATTTTCCTACAACTGCGGAAGCTCCGGGGAAAACTCCAACGGCTTTCACAACCACTTGGACAATGCCGGGGCTACTAGTGGCTTCTCCAGTGAATTTGAAAACATCGATATGGGAATTGGCGCCTCGGGATTGGACGATAGCTTACTCGATAGCGCGGGATCGGCGTTTGACGCTTTCGGAGGAGACTTCGGGTTTTAAGCCAGAGGAACATGAGCTTGTTCTGATAAGTAAGCGATAATTTTTACAAATTATCCGAATTCCATCAAACGCTATTCAGTTAAGTCGTACAATTACTTTTAGGAGACGGCAAAACCAGTAATAATTGTTGGTAATAATAATTAAGAACCTAGGTAAGGAAATCATTGAGAAATCCATTTTAATCTGCGAAATGGCTCGCGTGCATCTCTTCTTACGAAAATGCCAAGAGCTACATAACGTTAATTTTACGTACTTTGAGTCTTCAGAAACTTTCGATTCAATAGTGGTGTCATTTTCAAAAGGAGGGTTTGTTCACAAATTATCATCGACTCAGAAATGGGTGTTCATTCATATTTCATCTCAATCATCACTTAATCTAGAGCTGAACCTACTGACACTAAATCCATTGTAGGCCGTATGCCGTTAAAAATCCTACAGGTAAAGGCACAATAGGGGCGTCCCTTATCGTCCAAATTCTACATTTCATAACTCCTAGTCCCGTCCCAAACTCCGATTTGTCCACCCTTGCTGAACTATTTTTCGGGTGTTTCAGCTAATTTTTTTCTCTTCAAGATCTTAAGGATCATACACATGTTACCTTCAATCTCAGTTACGTTACGCAAGGCACACAGACTTTCGAACACTCCTCATCAAAGAGAGCAAACACAAATTCTATTTTGCAGTGCTCTCACCATCTTCGTCGACAGTACAAGGAAAGAAAATTAATCAGAGGCTATTTCAAATTCATTCAAATGGAGTCGTTGAGATATTTACTTAAAAATTATTGTTCGTTAAATGTCGCAATTCGATTAGTGTTCGTCAAAGTGAAGTAACAATGTTTCAATGTTTTCAACCATTAAGGCATAATGCGTTCGATATATTCTCAATAGCAATGTCTAATATTAGGTAAAGTTGTTCTCAATGCTGGGCGTTGTTGACAACACTGAAGCGGCTACAAAAACAAAAGGGTATTGTTAGACTTATAAGTGCTTTTAGTGTTAGCATCCTTGGGGAGCAGTTGTTTGAACGAATTGAATGAACAAAGAGCGAAAATGTTGCTGTGTCACATGTCTCCATGGCAACGTCACTTCAAACGCTCAATGTGTACACAATCATTACTTGTCATTTATTCGTTGTTGACTCATTACTCTTCAGAAAAATTTGCAATAGACTCGCGTTGACGTGTAGACTAACGTAAATTATAATGGGATGCATAAAATTATCGAGTATTAAACGTTGTTTCATCGCTTCAGAGAGTTCAAATAATTGCTAAAGGTGTAAATGAACCGAGAGAGTTACAGGAAGCAAAGCTATGTACCCATGTAATGCATATGTACCTAAATGAGAAAGCTTTCAGGACGTGATGGAGATAAATTTATTTTCATGCGGGGCAAATTTGATTATCTTCAGCAGAAGATAGACACCAATAGAAGGCGGGTTGAATCAAGAAAGTGAAAGCGGGTGTGTACTAGAGCCTACAGAGAGAAAGAAAGTGAAAGTTTTACTTAGCGCTTTCCACAGCAGAAACCTGATCTGCCAAGACTGCGAATGGATCAAGTTTTTGTTTTGTTTGTAAACATTCTTGAGTAAATCCTAGCACTATGAAAGAGAAAAATATTGAGTGGGTAAAAAAGCATGTAATTGGCTTCAGAGCCATAATTTAATTACAGAGACAAATGGATCGGTAAATACGTTCTTTAGAGGAAGCATATAATTCCTCACGCCAGAAAATCAGATCGGTACCTTTGTAAAAATTGTTTCAGTATAGCAAATAATGTAATTTGTGAAACTGTGAATTTTCGCATAAGAGAATTTGTCTAATAGTTCTACAGAAAAGCTTTCTTCTCTGCATCCTTTCAAAGTATTATATACGACTGTTGAGCGAAAAAAAAGGTAAACCATATTTAAGTGTTTCAAAACAAAGAAACCAAGCCACTTATTGTGAAAAAATCATCTAGAGTAAAAAAACTTTTACAGCCAAGAAGTAAAGAGCCAAGTGTTCATGTTTTAAATTAACTTAACGTGGATTTGCGGAACGCATTTTTGCCTGAAAAGCGTATCATGGTGAAAACCATCAGCGCATGATTGTAATGGAACAAAATGACGCAAATGCTATTGTTACTGCGCAACCAAACGAAATAAAAGGTGGTTGACTCTAAAAAAATTCACAGTTTTGGATAAAATTATTTCGTGGACAGGATTGTTTCATGGAGAAGATTATTTCACAGATCAGATCATTTCATCGACTAGATCCATTCATGGACATCATGTCATGGACAAGATCATTTTATCTTTCATGAATCATGCAGTTTTTCGCCAGTGCTTACCGAATGCAAAGGTACATTGAGATATTCCAGTTTAGAGTGCATCCATTTGCATATGTACAACTTCCGTGTCTTAACCTCTGAAGCCTTTGGAAAGATCTACGAAGTCTGGACTTGAACTTCTACTTTGGTTTTCTTCTGAAAAGGTTTCCAAGGCGACGCTGATGGAAAAGTTCCAAAGTTTGATTACTTGTTCCTTTGGTAGTTTATTCACTAATTTTTCTCTGCTCAAACAACTTTTTCTCCATAGCATCCGTTTAAAATATGAGCTAAAAATTTAAGTTTTACGAAAGAGCAAACTCCCTGTATTTCTTGTGTACAAAAGAATGAAAATTTATTAGGACCCGGGAAAAATTTCAAAAGTATGACTAAATTACAATGATTTACAAGGCACTTGAGCCTAATCACTTAAAACTTTCCTTGCTCATTAGCAGTGCAGTAATCCAAGTTTATTTCTCCGTACCGTGTGCTCATAAACTTAAGCTACAAATACTACATAGAACTAGCATCTTCGTCCCCCTTTACTTATCGCTGCATTATTTTTAGGGGGTGCATCCTCCTCCCAGGAAGCGGGACAGATATACGAGGAAATTACATTACTCCATCTGTAATTTATCTTTAGTACTTGGATGAACTACTGTAAAAGTTTTTTGAATTTGCTTTCCCCACGGTGAATTCTTACCCTAGCTAGTCTCATACTAACGTACATTTTATGGCCACTTTCTCCACATTTTGATTGCTACTACAAAGTTGGATGATCTACGTATGATACACACGATTATGAAAAAGTTGAGTGGAGAAAGTATGAAGAAGACACGCAACATGGAAAGAGAGAGGGTGAAAGCCACCAGCGGATTCAAGGTTCAGCAACTTTTCATAGGTTCTGGTACATAAAATTAATATGAGTAATTCCAGAGTCTGTAATATTTCTTGGAAAACTTGTAACGCTTTTCCTACTAGCCAGTAATTTAACAGGAAGGAGTGGGCGTAGCAATACTTGTATTTCATACACATGTACATGTCCTTACATGATTTGCTGTAACTGCTTTTGGGCCTGCAGATCTGCAACATGAGCCCGGTTCTTTCAAATGTTTTTAATTCTCTTCTACTGCTCTTCATGACCAAGAATTGAACTTTCACCACAGTCTGGCAAGGACAGACCAGGACAGAAAATACTACTTTTCTAAAAGGCTATTGAAATAGAGCTCAGGAAGGAGTAACAACTTAGAAGGCCTATCTCACAAAATTTCAATTGCTGCACTGTAGTATTAACCTATTGCTCTCGCAAGATTAACTTTAACAATCGCCACTTTCCCTTTTAGTGTAAAAGACAAAGGAAGATTGCTTCTAAGGGGATTTCCATCCAATGCCCCACATCCGGACCATCAAAGAAGAACGTTTCCTATGTTTCCCAACCCGAACCCTGCACTTGGCATACGGAATTTACAAATTGAACCTACCAATGCTTCTATACACTAAGAGCTTTCACACCAAAGTTTCTCTGCAGTCGCTTTCACTCCCACTTTCTCCATATATTTTGTCCTGTCTAATTCTTTCTATTTAAGTGTTCAAGCCTGTCTTTTATCCTGGTGAAAATTATGTCTGTTTCCTTTACGCTGAATTGAATCCACCCACTTACCTAATCCTATTTTCTGAACCAATCATGGTAAATTTCCTTTCACCCGGGCATTCATCATGTAAAGCATAAGGCTGCGGTAAGGTAGACATTCTTTTTGAAAATTTGTTCCAATTTTAGTCGTACCTTAAGCTAACCACTATTGGGTTTACCTAATCTACTCCTAGTTTTGCAAGTTCCCCAGGCTGTGCCCTTGCACTTGAAATGTTGATGAGCCACACCTTTCGTTTATTCCAAGTGCCAAAATCCAGGTGTGGTATGCCAATATGTTAAAGAGGGTACTTCCTCTCCCAAATTGATGGATGTTGATTGGTATTCGTAGGTTCAATTTAATGTTCATTTCCAAAATAGCAAAGGTACACATGCAAGTCCGGTGGGGGAGAGACAGTTTGTCTCAGACAACCAAAGCAAGCAAGTCAGAGAAAGGAATGGAAGACGGACTTTCTCCGCTTGGTGAAAGTCAGCGACGCCCAACCTCCCACTTGTGAGAGGGTAAACTAACAAGTTGAGAACATTTCGCTTAAGAGCACAAACAAAAACACCTTTGCCATCCATTAACGGTAAGTTTAATTAACAATTTCCCCTGTGGAATCCTGTCTTTTCCTATCTACTACTCCTAGTACTACTTCAAAATTAAAGTTTACATATGCGTGTCTGTTATTCTTAACGCTAATAGACCTGAGAATCTCGCTCCCGACCCCGTCTCGTGATGTACGCAGTGGGAGGACGGCGGAAATAGGCTGTAATATACAAATGAATAAAAGGTTACTTAGAAGTGATTAAGGTAGTAGGAAGATTCTCTAGGAAGATTCATTTCCGTACTCGTTCACCTTCCGGTGAAAGTGTATGACCACCAACTGGTATTAAAGCCCGGTCCGACGCGGCGTCAACGTGATTGTGCAGAAAGCTCATGCAAAAGCGTGTTTGTGCCCTGCTTTCACTTTTCTCTCCATGGTGCAATGCAGTGCAGTGCTCGGTTAGACGTGAAGGCTTTGATCCTAGTTATTAATTCTGCGAATTGCAAGTACGTAAGTCGTGCCCAATGCCTTTGTAGTTAAAACTGTAGGCCTTTTTACATATAAGGCTATCTTTGGCTTCGGCCAAAATGTTTTTCGCTCAGGAATACTTCTCAATCAGAGCCTGTGTCTAGTACCTTAGGATTGGGCCAAATCAAGCGGTGCATACATTCCCGCTCTTTTATTTTCCCCAGCCCGAATTGCAAGGCAAAGTGAATTGAATCATGTGGAAAACTAATATTTATAATGAGACGGAGGCGGGCCCGGGCGTGGGGCTGAATTAATGCTACCTTGTCATGCCTACAAGCGTGGTGAAAGCAGAATCAAGGTTGCACAATTTCACCGACGTATAAACAACGAAGAGGAAAAAAAGATTATCGATCTCGTCTCCTTTGAATACACTGACGTAAAGAAGGCACGTCACCGCTCAACAATCACTGGCAAAAGCTTTGGGCCTAAACAAATATGTATTGCATAAGGAACAGGCGATGTTGTGTGTACACGGAGTATTTTAAAACTAAATAAAGACACAGTGTAACAGCAAAGGCAACAGTACATAAGTGAAGGTGAACTTAATAGTCGTAACGTAAGGTAATTGGACAAACTACACGTAACAATAAATAACATAGACAGTTAACAATAATTGAATTAATTTTACTAATACGTATTCTCTAGGTGGCGGTGCAGTGCAGTGGTTATTTTCAGCTGAAATCAGGGTAATCTTCTTGAGCGTTACCCAGCTGATGAAGGGGGTGTGGGTGGTCGCGGTGCTGCTGTGCCGAAGGAGTTTGTTGATACGTTGCCGCCGGGGGGTAAGGTGCATAAGGAGGTTTATTAAAGGAGGTGAGAGACGTTAAAAAACTTGAACTAGAACTACCTTGACCATATTCTTCAAGGTGGGGTACCATAGGCTGGCAACTGGCCGGCGAGCGTGCAAGACCTGCAGCAGAAGCGCGCGTAGTACCTGTTCGTACAATAGTTTGCTTTCACTATGAGCTTGCAGTTGGCGAAGAACGGCTTGTCGGTGCAGTTGGGGTGGAGGTAAACACCTAAAGGGGGGAGAAACAAACCAAAATGTAAGTCACATTGAAAACTGACCCCCCCAAAACTCCTACGCTCAGTCCGTCACAGACGTTAACAAGAAATGGCGTATCACGACTGCTTTCACCAATTAGCCACTTTCCCTCTTCGCAAACCCCTTTCACGTGGAGTGGCTACCCACGAGTTGTGAACTCGTGCGGAAAAGTTGTGACGACTCTGTGGCTCTCGGCCACGGTAAGAACCAAACTTTGTTCTTTGATTACGTCGGACAGCTGAGCTGATTAGCCTGTATGGAAGAAGTGGGAGAGGAGAAAGTTGCTGTTGAGTAACAGATTTAATGGCTTATCATCAAGCCGTGTTCGTGACCTTAATACTTATGCTGTGGTGTTGTGATTCCGTAAGACTTTTCCCGCTACCACTTTGGGTAATTACCACAGCATGCCAGAGCTCAAGCTTCAAATTACCGTTAATTAGGAGTGGAGAAATAAAGTCATGATTGCTCTACCTTCGACTTGAATGGTGGTCTGGGTGCTCGCAGCCCCGTATTCATTGATGGCTTCGCATCGGTACGTTCCCGAGTCGGATGTAGTGGCATTAGAGATGTGGAGAGTGTGATCCTCTGAAGGGGAGAAAGCAAGAGAGAGAATGTTACAGGAGCGTCAATCAATTTCAATTGAGATGCCATTAATCACAAGGAAGGTTGCCAAGAGCAGAGCACAAGTGCTCCATCCAAGGCGAAGACTACAAGCTCATGCTGCATACCTTCCTTTATCGGTAACGAAGGCATTCATGCCTGCAAGTTACCCAAGCGTTATATGTGAAGAACACAAGGAGGAGATGGTGAGAGGGGAGGGGGGAAGAGAGACAAGATTTCAAGAAAATAAAGAGAAAGAAATAAGAATTCAGCCTTTTATTCAAGTCTTCAGGCCCGTGCCATAATGTAGGTAAGAGGGGGTGGGGGCGGCGGATTTATGCCAGAATAGTAAGAGGAGGGGGGATGTAGCAGAGGACGAAGAGGCCTGTTGTGGTGGCCAGACTCCGAAAGGATAAGGAAGAAAGACCAGGACCACGATCCTGCTAGCCTGGAGTGGAATGAAGGTAGGCAAGGGAAGAGGAAGGAGGTTGAGGAGAAAGCTTGCTTTCTCCTCAAGTTTTACCTTGCAATTTGGAGGTTGAGTGAGTGGGTGAGAAACTGAGAGGAAACTATTGATTGATGAGCTTACTTACCGAGAACTCTTGCGCGGGAATCAGGTCCGGGAACGAGCGCGTCCTCATGATACCACAGTACTCGCGGCGTCGGATAACCTTCAACTTCACATGGGATGTTCAGCTCACTTCCCGTGGTGAACACACTTTTCTCCAACTTGATCCGCGTTCTCAGAGGTACTAAAATTGAATGAACAAACTCAAATCACCAGCCGTCCCTCTCTCTCTCTAAACTGTGCCACCTCGAGAGATGTGGACCAGGGCATACATCCATGTCCCATTCCGGGGAATTTCTCTCAAGCCTTAGTCGCGTAATATAACGTGGTATGACGGCGAAAAAAAGACCAACACGATAAATGGATCGTAAAACAAGTTTCAACTCACGAAAGCAGACACAAATGATCCTCAACAAGCCACAAAACTTTCTTTTTTT
>VRMD01003002.1:0-11839 GCA_009872375.1 Sminthurides bifidus | reverse complement strand
TAATATGTACAACGTGTTACCGCGCCAAACCTTCTTTTCTTGTTTTCTTAGAATCGATATGAGTATCTTTCTAAGTTCCACTGCTCATTCAATGCATCAGAATAGAATTAATATGTCCGACAGTAAAAAGCAAACGCATCCGAAACTGATCTTTTAAAGGTTATTGCAGCCCTAATCATGATTTTGAATCACGCTCGCAGCTACCGTTAGAGTCAATCAGGGCAACGCTTCTTCCCTTAAGAGTTGTCTCACGTAGTAATATCCCATCGCTGCGCTGCATCCTCGACTTCCCTTTGTCATCAAACAGGATCAGAATTCACGTAGAGACTAATAAATCTAACGGCTTTGGTTCCGGACTCTTCAGCGTGGATGACGGCGTGGTAGTGGAAGAACGTATACGTAGGAATCAAAGTGCTGCATATTCTTCATGCTAATGTAAAAATATCGTTACAAAAATTTTATCGCTTCCTTCTTCCTTCCGCTCATGCACAGCGGAACTCGTTCAATCCGTATCCTCAGATAATTTTTGTTTTGGACACTTCTCTGTCTCTTATCCAATACGTTAAATTCGCTTCTTTGTGTCCTCTCAGACTCTATAGCTGTAATTGCTTGTGGTGGCATTTCCTCCTGGAAAGGATACCTTGATATGACGCATCACAAACTTAGGTTTTAAAGTATCTTATTATTTAGTATGAAGTAGAAATTTCTGTACGCCATGATGCATTTTCTCACAGAATCTCTCAGATAATTATTGATCTCTCGCTTTTCCAGTCTCGTAAAAGCACCAGCGACAGCAATGAACAGTGTGTTTATTAAAGTCACCTATTTCTGTGACTTCTGAATGAATTTTTAAGTAAGTTAGGACCGTTCCTTGTCATCAGTTGCAAATCTGTGTACCTGCAGTAGAAAAAGCTGGTTAATGAGTTTTTTTAACGACAGGGTTTGTCTTGCACAAACTGATTACGTGACCTGGATATCGGCTTATCCTTATTGTGTGCTTTTAAGACTACAAGGTTTAGGATTTTATCATGTCTTGTCATGGCTGTGGCTGCAGTGCCATCGGCTTTTGAATGTAGTCAGAAGCTTCATTTCAGCTCTGTAAAGATAACAGCCCAACGAGACGAAGCATGATGAAAACTAAGCGTTTGGTTTTTAGAAGTAACATCATGCATTTACAATGCACCATTGTGTATTGCAAGCATAAACTGCTGAAACTAATGCTTTATTGCTCAAGTTTTCGAATCGATGTCTTTGCATTATATTTACCTTTGCTTTGCTGCATCAACAAATTTTGTCTTGTGCTTATCACATGTTTGTAAATGCAATACAAACTTGTAAGTGTCATATATGTAATTCACGGCTTGTCTTAATTCTGTAGAGGACATACTTTTGCAATATGAAGCTTAAGCAGTATCGTGCTTAATATTGCAAACTTTTGTAATGCACTCTTCTGCATGGAATGAATCAACCGCGGTTGTGATGTGGCAATATCGTCATAAAATAAGAAACATATGGCTCGTGTGTGTGTGATCCTTCAAGCTTGGAATTTGTCAGTAGCTATAGTTCCGTAAAATGCCATTAGTTGATCCTTGTTGTGTAGTACTCCTTTTGAATTCGGGCTTTCATCACATTTATAACTGTCGAGATTAACAAATTGAAAGCCTAGGAGGTTTTTGTGCAGCCCTTTTTTAAGTGTAAAACCGTCAGCAACACGGCACAATTGATCTCTTAAGTACTGAAAGTTTAAGTGAAGAAACGATCACGATAAAACTGAAGTTTATATACTTTGCATTTAATAGGGTCCCGGAAGTCAGTCCCAGCCTTTTTTTCCACCTGGACATGGATATCCGAATCATTTCCCGCCAATGCAGTCTGGCTCTGTGCCGTTAGGAATGGCTTCGACACAAGGTAATGATCAAATTCGCACTGAACCGTTAAATTTTGTCTAAATGCAATAACTTATTGTTCTGCTTGTCCAGCCGGGCCACCGACTCCACCTGGACCTAATTCTGGATCCTTCATAGGCCAAGTTTCTTATGCTCACAAGAATGATAGGATGCCTCGAGTCCGATCCAAGGTGCAACCTCGTTACGAACAAAAGAGGGAAAATAAGGACACTCTGACACCCAACTATTACCAGAATGGAAATAGTAAAAAACGTGCGTTCTCTAAACTTAAAGATTTCTCATCATCGAGCATTTTAATGCTAGAAAATTTCTCGAAGGATATGATTGAAAATGCATTTTTTCTGTTTAACAGTCGAAGTTGGAGGATATGTGAACGGTAACCATAGACGGGGACCCACTAACGGAGCGTTGAAGTCATGTAGTGGCGCTAGTTTGGAAGAAGATGGCAGTACAGGAAGTGTGACATCGACTGGAACCCAAGATGAAGAAGAGGACACTAGGATTCAAGCACAGACTGAAATGTTATCAGCCCTTATCGCCCCTACCGTAAGTGGTGCTGCACAGTCATTTGTATGCTACAATGTTATACTAGTCCAACATTTTCGAACCTTCCTGTCACGTACATTGCTTGAGATAATCGTGAAATTTCTTGGTTACTAGATAGCAGAAATCGCCTCCCGCAGTGCCTTAGTACATTGGAGTCACCCTGATCGATTTACTGAGTCTGGAGAGAATAAGTTTCCTGAAATCGATGTTTCAGATAATGACTTTACCTATGACATATCTGTTACTGAGAAAAGTCAAGACAATCACTTTTTGTCAGTCTTCAAAGGCAAAGGGCTCTCTGTGAGGTAAATTTTGATTTCCGTGCAGCACTTTCAAAAGTTGGAATCGGTTCAAATCGCGCCTTGTTACAATCTGCTTGATTTTATAAAAGCACATTTGACTTGCAGAGTTCGATCATTAAAACCGTATACGTCTTACGTGGTAAGTTATGTCGCGTTGTTAAATGATGTCCGAGGAGCTGAGTCTCCTGCTACAACATTTACCACATTACCTGACGTACCGTGCCCTCCGTCAATACCTCGAGTTACTCATCGCACACGAAACAGCATCTTGGTAACTTATTGCTATTTAATTTCAACTTTCGACCAACTCAACCTTCAAGTACGTAAGAATTCTTCTGATTTGTAATCTTTTAAAATTTCAGTTTAAATGGAACGCTGTTGCGAATGACAATGGTTCCAAAGTCATTAACTATGTGCTGGAATACGACAATGGGAAGGGAGGTAATCACTTCGTCGAAGCTTATCGCGGCAAGAACACCAAGTGCACTGTAGCGAAGTTAGCTCCTGCCTGTTCTTACCAGTTCCGCTTGTATGCTGTGAACTCAATAGGCAACAGGTAAGTTTCTAGACATGCTGAAAGATTAGTACGCTTATATTTAATTAGATATTATTAATTTACATAATATGAATTGCTTTCAGTGGATTTAGTCCTATTGTCCCTGTGATGACTCAAGGCTGTCCTCCAACTCAACCACCACCTCCGACTTTAACTGACGCCGGAGTGAAGTACCTGACTTTAGAATGGAAGGTTCGCCCTACTGACGACAACTTCACGTTGCAGATGGAAGACCCTCATTCTGGTCACGGATTTTGTAACTATTACTATGGAAATGTGCCTCATTGTACTTGCAAGAATCTCCAGCGAAATACTGAATACAAGTTTCGCGTAAGTGAAAGTCTCGATTTTCATGCTAACTTTGAATTGAGATCAAGGATTCGCTTGTGTAATTTTTAAATTTTTCTATATACAGCTGAAAGCAGAAAATGATGAGGGCACTTCCGAATGGTCTGAAAAAGTAACGTACAAAACTTTACCGGATCGACCTGGGCCTCCTCACAAGCCTGGATTGAAAGGTCGAGTCCATGCTTATGGCTTTAAAGTCAGATGGGATCCACCAAGCGATGATGGAGGAGTACCAGTTACATCTTATTTTTTGGAGATCGATAAAGGAAATGGCTTTGAAGAAATCTATGGAGGAAGTAACAATGAATGTAGCGTTGATAAGCTATCGCCAGGACAATCGTATGCCCTTCGAGTGAGAGCTGTCAACAACGCTGGGGAAAGTGAAGCGAGCGAGGCATGTGTTATTACCACAGAGCCAGTGTGTCCAGGAAAATGCAACATTCCAAAGATTGTTGGGAAACCCAAGTCGAACTCAGTGCACTTAAAATGGAGTAAGTATTTGTTTTCGGCTGTTAATGCAGGTATTTTAATATTTTAGGATGGTTAATTAAATGTTTCTCGTATTGTAGCTACACCAGATTGGGACGGTGGCTCGCCTGTACACATGTACGAAGTTGGATGCACGACCCCTGATAACCAGACTCAAGAAGCGTATCGCGGCAAAGACACGGACTGCTTTGTAAAATCTCTGCTGCCAGGACGAGCTTATTTGTTCCAAATTCGCGCATTCAATAGAATAGGGGTAAGAATGCTTCCATGGTTTGCCAAAAATATATGACAATAGTATCATTTTTATGGAATTTTCAAGTTTGTTCTTTGAATTTCAGCCCGGCCCTTGGTCCGATCCCTTGGAAGTAGTGAGTGGTCCTGGTGCCCCGGATGCCCCAGGAACCATAAAGGTGCTAACTAAAACAGCACATGTACTTGTACTGTCCTGGACTGAACCATTGAATAATGGATCAGCTGTTACTGAATATCGAGTTCAAATGGCAACCTTACAAGTGGAGCAAACTGAACATAAAGTTGCCTTAGAATCTGAGGCAGACACCGATTCTGAGACAAATCAAGAGGCTGAAAAATCTACCGTATCTCCCAATCCTGCTAGCCCTTCACGAGTCGCTAGTAGTTTCAGTCAAATTTATCTCGGAGCTGCACCTAATTGCGAAGTTAAATCTCTTCTGCCTGCAACTTTTTATTTATTTAGAGTTCAGGTTAGCATTACTTCCTCGTCTACCATCTTAAAAGTTGTTTATATTAATTTATGGCCTCAATATGCAATTAGATTCTTAATTAATTTGAACACAGGCGACAAACACTGCAGGAAATAGTGACTGGTCTCCCGTAACAACTCATCAAACCCCTGCATCTTCGCCTAGTAGCATTTCACATGTCGACGCTGTAGCCAATTCAGACTCAATCGCTCTTGCTTGGCCTGAACCTTCTTCAAACGGTAGTCCTATAACTCACTACAACGTATCCATTGGTGAAGCTGTTTTTCAAACGGATGATACCTGTTACACGGTGGACAATTTAATGGCGGATACATCTTATAAGTGAGTCCTATCCAGTTTAATGGTTTCAACTTATTCTGAACAGCAAAGTTCGTCTTAATAAGGTAACATTTTCTTTGCAGAGTGCGCATCCAAGCTGTGAATAGTATGGGACCTGGGCCTTATTCAGCAGTCATGAAAGTTTCTACTCGGCCCTTACCACCACCCCCTCCTAAACTTGAATGTTCCTCCTGTGCCCATTTCTGGATGAAGCTCAAGTGGAGTGAGGTTACAAGCAAAAACATTGAATATCTTGTTCAAATGAGGAGCCCCTACCAAGACGAGTATGCCATACTTTTCAACGTGCTTTTATTTCTGTCTACCGGAATTTTTCAGGATGTTTAAGTAGATTGCTAACATTAACTATTGTGATAATTTTTTTTAGGTATGTGGTAGTTTACAGAGGAAGTAACTCAAATTGTAAGGTGACAAGACTTATAGAAGACACCCAGTATTCATTCCGGATATGTGCTTTCAATGGAGCTGGGCAGGGACAGTTCTCTGACTGGTACAATTACAGTACTGTAAAAGCCCCGCCGCCACCAGTAAAAGCTCTAAAGATAGAAAAATGCCGCGATTCCGAGCTTCTTAAGGTTGAATGGGCGGAAATCACATGCACTGACACAATCTCATTTAAACTGCAAATGGCGAAACGCCGTGATCAAGATTTTGTGACGGTATGGATCATTTCGTAAATTTTTTTTGGGCATGCAGTTCCATTGGGTTGCTTTATTTTCATATTTTATAATAATGTTTTTTTCTGTAGATTTTTAGCGGAGAAAGCAATACTCATGCAATTCCTTTTTCTGAGCTGGAAGAAGGGGCAGAGTATTGTTTTAGGGCTTGCGCTGTTCGTCATTGTAGCGACTCTGTCGAATTGGCTGGTCCATATTCAAATGTTGTTGTCGTCACCGCGCCACAGCCCCGCGCTGAAGATCCAGATCCGCAAGCAGGTCCATTGTCTCTACAATCAGGATACAAAACGGGAGGAAATATAATTTCCAACTTCTATGTGGTGAGTAGAAAGGTTTATTAATTAATTATTAGTTCAGCCTACAGAGAGAGTTTTGTGACTTTGTGATTACTTTCAGATAACAAAGGATGCGATCAATACGATCGATTACGACAAAAGAGTGGCAGTTCTTTCGGTAATTGTGTTCGGCTTCGTCGCCATGTTGTTTGCATTAATCATGCATCATGTGCTATCTTGATCCGAAATTGACGCTCTGGATGTTACCAACCGTAAAGAAGACGTTAATTATCCTATTGCTGTGTATAAAAGTTTGCTGCCAGTGATTGAGCGACAACTTTAGGCCTCACCCATGAACCCAGTTACATAATTTCGGTGATTTTCGTCTTGCTTCAGATGCTCTTTTAAAGTAGAGCGACGCTGCAGATAGAATACTCTTATTTCTTTCCTACCTAATCTGGAGGAAATAACGTTAAAAGATTACCAATTGAACTTCAGCTCCAAGCTTGTTTTTAGCGTTTACTAGATTTAGTATTTAGCAATTATACTTTGTGGTAAGATTTGAATATTAACTGGAATGTGGTAGAGTCCAACAGATCATGTGCGCTGCGTATTGAGTTGATCTGCCGTATCTTTGTTACCTACTCTTGATAGGAATAGAAAACATGTAGTTGGAAGACCATGCTTGTTAGCTTTAGTGAAGGAATTCTGTTGGGCAGTTTATCTCTGCGTTGTAACGCTTACAGATGCATTCAAACCCTAACATTGGTTTGGATGAATTCCACTTGGTACTTGATCATTGGATTGCTGAACCTCGTAAATTTGTATCGCAAGTACTCCGTTAACTTCTCTAAGAGCATGATTATACTCTCTAAACTTTTTTATTCATATTCATAGTCGAGGTATGAGTTACTTAATTCGACCGCTAGCGTTAGCAAGTATGAAAAACGAAATTAGGGATGATTTTAAAAAGACTAAATACTAATTTTAGGCTTACTATTGAAGAATGAACACAGACTTTCACAGAATGCCGATATGTGATACTAAAACTTATTTAGATGAGAAACTAAGCACAATCTCGACTGTTCTATTACAAAATTTAGCTTTCAAACTTGTGTTTGTACTGTCTCCCCCACGTTCTGTTCCCTTCATGGTTTGTTACATGGACAAAGCCAGAAAATGTGCTTGCGGATGGTCAACAAACTGGCAAAGTGCACAGCAGAAAACATGCGGAAAAGAAGCGACTGAGACATTATTTAGGGATAGGGATGTTTTCTACAAGTATGATCTAAATATCATGTCTTTAAATGCTGCAAATATTGAAGTTAAGCTTTACTAGACATGATGTTTCCCGTGCTAGATCCTAAGCCCTGAAAGCTTTAAGAAGACAGTACATTAAAGTTAGGATGAATATTCAGCTCGTAAAGCTCATACAATCCAAGTACCGTTGTATAAGGAATTAGATCCAGATATGTTATTGTTGCCGTGCAAGGTTATTATTCTTACGGGGGTGCTTTGTGGCCTACGTTGTGGCTGAACTTTTTGTGCTTGATTCGCTGTGCATCGAAGGATGTCCACTATTTTCGTACGTTCGGTAGAGTTGAATTTCTCGTTACCTGCTTTGCTAATACACGTCTAATTCGTTCATACGAGCCATATAGTCGTCTTTTTAAATGCCAATATGAGAGTACCTAAAAGTATGTGTGCTTACAGATTATAAAAAGATTTCCCGTATCGGTAAGATTTACCATGCTTACATATGCGTGTTGGAGTATTTATTAATCAGACACCGGTACGGACATCGCTAATCAGTTTTACGTTCTAACAGGCAACATGTACGGATCTGTGATGCTAATTTATGTAAATAAGGGAATTTACATCGACTTTCAATTGTCTATCTTGATGCTTCTATAAGAATTTGGACTTCAGATGTTTTTCAGAGACTTTTTGCTACGAAACTAAATTTGCCTCACAAAAGTCGTAAGCTGAACACAGAGACCCCAGTATCTTGTATCTTCAGTAATTACATGTGATTAGGTAATGTTGTACATTTGACTGCTTATTCAGTGTCATACATAAGAGCCCTGAGAAACAACTTATGAATCGCTGTTCCTGCTTTCCTCAGATTGTTCATTTCTTCTTTTATACAGGTTAATCGTGTTAGCCATGAGTAGCAGAATTTTGTTAACCGTTTTTCAACGTGTTTTTATGTAATATGAACTAGTTTGAGCTAGAGCAGTGGTACAAACCATTTGAACTGTTGGTATTTAGCCAAAAAAATTTGCTACCAATGGATTTAAATGAGTGGTTCCGGACTGACTGTCTTTAAGGTCAGGCATATTTTTATGAATATTCACAGTTCCTAAATCAATTTCCAAACTACTGTGGTTGTAACTTGAAACTATTCCATGATGGAAAATTTGTATACTTTCACGGTCTGTTTGTAATCAGACTTGATACATGCCTATTTTTGATTCAAACTTATTTTGCTAGAAAGTTTCAAAAGGAGCAAACAAATGAATGCAGTATAATGTTAACGAAAATAACGGGATAGCGTTGATTCGTCTCAAGTAGGTCATAGGATCGTACTTATCTTCAAATACGGATGCTGTCCTATCAGTGATCACAAGACACTAGGTGAAAGTTTTAGCCGATTCCAAGTTCATCCCTTAAGTCTGATATGTTGAGCTAACTACACAGTTCTTACGCAAGTTAAGTACAATGGCTAGTAAGCGGTTGCGCTTCGAAGGGTGCACGCGCGTTGCTCCTTGATAGAAAACGTTTTGAAAATGAGATGGACATTTCTAGCTTTCTTTTGCTACCGTGCTCCACTATTGCTTGCCGCTTGTAACCTAAACGTCGTACTGATGAGAGCAATCAAAATGCTGGTGCTAAACTAAATTGTCATAACGCCTTCACAAATGCGCAACATAGATAATTTGTAAGATCGAGAATACTTTAACTGTTTTCCATTTTTAAAAGCAGACTTTTGTGAAGTGACTGTGTTCCCGCCGTATCGATTCTTTTCAAGCCAATGGAGCCTGTTCTAGATAGTAATGCGTTAATCGTTGTCGCCGTAATTAGATATGTCATAATCATCGTGTGACTGTGCCCTTTATAATAAGAAATAGGCGTTCAAGAGAAGGACGTTAGCTGGTCACATTTTCTTGCTTATTGGCTTATCGTACATCGCTATTATCGTACCGTACAGCTAGAAACTTGAAGACTGTTTAAATGGATGAACATAATACAAAATGGAATCAAGCATCTAATCTAAGTATGATCATGTAAAAACGCACATGCCCCTATCGTAAATGCAACCATATTAGTTGGGGGAAAAGCTTAAAGATGTAGAAAACTGTATATTTTTCTGGTTTAGTCCTCCACAAACAGTACTGCAATGTTACTAAAATCGTCCATTTGCTTTTTACTATCTTGTTTATCCATACCTCGTAAGAAAAGTTAGTCATGATTGCAAAGTTCTCCTCGTCATCAAAAAGAATTGGACGGAAGTATCACAGCGACAGCTCATGTGGAAGTTTACCTGCATGAAGTCGTAAGTGTAATGCAGTGTGTCAAAGATGAGGAATGAGTGAATTGTTTGATAGCTGTACTGTGAGGTGTTAGTATGCATTTGTAATCGGAAGGTACAAGTAGGCGTGAGGTGAAATCTCTCGGATAATTTTTTCAAATATCTTATCTATGGTCGTACAAGTTATGTTATATACAAATGTCAATTACCCGGAAGATCAACCGCAGTTAGAGGATTTAAATCAACTGTAGCGTACTATATATCGTAAGCGACTAAAATTTCAGACGGAAGATGAAAGATTCGTTCCTCTTTCAGGAGACAGTTTTAATGTAATAGGATTGCATTGCAAATATATTTTACGTCGTGGCAAACGAAAAAGAAACTTGCGCATGTACAATGCGTCAACTACGCCAAGTCCAGTCTGTTGCTCTAGGCTTGCGCAATTTTACATGTAGTGGTGTTATGTCAGTAATTGAATTGAGAATATGGTACTGCAAGCCTGACAAAGGGCGTGCACTTCCGATGATTCTAGTTGAATGGGAATAGAGTGCAATCCAATTACGTGGATTTTCGCATAGGAAAAGCAACTTACCTGATGAGTCTTGAGTTTGTAATGCTGCGTCGAATTGACGTAATAATGTGGATTTATCTGATCATTATAACGAGTAGTAAAGTAACTAGCTGTAAGTATATTTCTACGAGAAAAACTTATATTCATCACTAGAATAGAATGGTATAGAATTATCGAATTACGTAATGCACATACAAATCAACGTTATATCGAGCTACGGAGGGTGTGCCCTGTACAATCTACATGCCTAATTAATATTCGTTTTATTTCATCAGTTCTTATAGCGTACAAGATGCATGTCAGCTAAAAAATGAATGATATGATTATGAATAAAAGGCTGCTAATGCGAAATCGCCCGCTTCTGTCACACCTGAATCAAACTTGGAAGCTTTGCGTAGATGTGGTAAACTACTTAAGCTCTCCAGAGATTTCTTTACAGAAGGTTAACGAAAATGACATTGCTCTCACAGACTCAAGGCTTGAGAAATCACCATGCCAATGCCATTGTGCGGATTTCGGATCCTAGCTATAAGTTATGACGATTGCGGTTGCTGGCGACTGGTTTGCCCAGGTTGAAGTAATGTTGAATGACTAGGCGCATGGTGGGATGTATAATAACAGCCAACAAGTCGTAGTTAGTATAACTGCATCAAGGTTCCGGTTCTTCGCAACGAGAAATGTGGGGTGAATGCCATTCATCTCTTAATAGCGCTAAATTGCCAAATGGGATGTAGCTTTACTCTACAAGAATTTTTGGCAAAGGAGAATCCTTCGCGATCACCCACCTTGCCTTCGCCACATCCGCAGTTGTTCAAGAGCTGGTCTTCGCAGTTATGTCAGTGCAAACAGACAAGGATTATCACACCTTGGGACAAACTCGCAAGTGCGATGAAATAGTAAGAATATAGCCGTTGCGGCTTTTCAGGGGTGCCGATTTTTCTGCGTCTCGGTGTTACTTTCGTCTGGAACATATTGGCGCGTGAGATGCACATTAACTGTATTCCACCTAAGTTTTTGTATTCTCTCTCCTCCACAGCTATTTTGCAAAGAATGAGTACATTCTTGACAACAAAGAAGACTGATTTGCCCGGAGGAAGAAGATCAAAAGCCTGACTGAAAAGTAGTATGCAAGACATGACAGTCCACTTCTTTATACCCGTTTAGTACAAAACGGTAGTGGCGTATATCCATTTATTTGAATCATGCCATTTTTAAAATCGTCAAATGATGGTCAGGCTAGGCAAGCTGGCATCCCGTTTTACATTTCATGCGAGTACAAATTCCCCTGCTTCCACCTAGTCTGTCATTTTAAGAACTATCTTTGTATGAAGCTATTTCACGGTACTGCTTCAACTCGACTCCGAAAATGTGCTATGCAATTGCCATGAGGAAACGGTAACGCAATGACTGACTATCCCAAAATTTAAGCGTGCCTCCTCAGTCGGACAACAATGACTTCAGAAGAGTCAAATGCACAATTCGTGCATTTGAGTTGTTCAACCCACCATTGCGATAAGGAGTAAAAAATCTACTTTCCGCAAATCTCACAAGGACTTT
>VRMD01003001.1:0-11843 GCA_009872375.1 Sminthurides bifidus | reverse complement strand
GACAATTCCATGAAACCTTGGAGAAGAAAATTCACATTCAGTCCTCCTTGTCCATCTTAAAAACACGTAACTCCCACAACGGACCCGCCTACGCCTCCACGTCTCTACATGGAACTCATTGCACCCTTCTGAACAATTTCGTGCATACGATCTGTGCACAAGTCTGTTAATGCTCAACTGCTTCTACGAAGCAATTCCTGCCGTTTTCCTCTGCTTCTAGAATGTAAATATGAGAATTCCGATAAAATTCGCACAACTCTCTAACTTCAACTCGACTCCTTGTCCTGCTCCTTTCACCCACTTACGAGTGATGCATGTAACAGGAAATGCACACGAAGTTTGAAGGAAACTTCTCAGCTGCCATCATGTGCATGTGCTAAAAGGACTCAAACATGCTGTAGTAGCATGCTTGAGCTCTGACTAGTGAGAGAGAACACAAACTGTGCAAGCTTTTGAACAGGTATTCGCACATGTTCTGCTCCTTGCTAAATTTCGCTCCATTCCTAATGCACATGAGGAAGATTCAGACTGATTTTTTCTCTAGTTTTAATTACCACGTGTCGGTGTGAACCGCTTAGAGCAAAGCTATTAACTATTCCAGTTCAAGTCTTCAGGGCAGGGTAAAAAGCAAGTCGACGTTCCAAGCATGAAACTACCTGTAAACTGATCAAATCCACAGTTTGCCATCAATACGCAGGTGTTCAAAGTACATGAGTTGCGTTGCACCTCGTTACATATTTCTGCAACTTTTATAGCTTTCCTTACGAGTTAAATCCTTGTGACAATTTACACGCTTCCAGAAAGCATCGACCCTCCCATCTCATGTAGATTATTCTGGCCGTTCGGATCTCACCGAGCATGCACCTATCACTTGAAGCAAAAGTAAACCAATGTGTGTGGCATCAGTGGGCTTGCCCACTGGTAAAAACTAAAAACTAATCGTAATTTCAACGTGGGGCATTCCTTCGAAACGAGCATCTCATCCATGAATGCGAGTTTGACGTGGAGCAAACTTTTTATGACCTTAAGTGAGTGGAAAAACAATTTTGCAAATAAACGTGAACGGAAACACGCATATCGATTTTGCTAAGGACTTAACCGCTTGCGGTAAACGGGAATGCATCACTTCCTCCTCCTATTACATGAGACCATGTCAGCCCACCTTCCTTTATCCGAAGTAAGCATTCGCTGTAGGAAGTTATTCACTTGTTCCTTGGATTCGTCTAAGGCGCATAAGCCTAAGCGCCCTTAACGGAAAGCGCTTTGCATTTCCGCCACTTCACCCTGCCAACACGTTAATGTACAGTGGAATCATTCAATCATGCGAACATGTCAAGAACGCAGACCTCCAGCCAATACAGAAAACAAAGGGCAAGCAGCATTTAGTTTTCTGTTTCTCTTAATATTTTATTACCGACGTTTTTTCCACCAGGAATTCTTACTTTCCTTTTCTCCTTCCAGTTTGCCACATTCATGTCTGCCTATCAGACTGGGCAGGGAGCCAGCCACAAGGGATGAATACCCGAACTGAAAGTCGGGCGGATGAAAAGAAAACGCATAATGCATAACGCTCATGTCAAAGCAAACATTTAATGATGCTTCTAGCGCACCCAAGACTTGTCTCATGCATTTTTTCCTTTGTGATCCATTAGTGTCCTGAATTTCAGACGAAATTACCTCTTGAGTTAGACGTCCTTCTAACAGATCCCGTTCTTCTCCTACTCAAAGCCTGTGTCTGCGTCTAGTGACGTCTGCGACGCTTATCTAACATAGATACAGAACGGTGTTGTATTTATATACGTTATACACCTACATAATATTACTGGGATTGGACAAGACACCACAGGCTATGGGGGTGCATCCGAATCCATCAATCTTTCTTATGGTAATTATAATTACCATAAGAAAGTAGTGACCACCATACTAATTAGTGACCGGATTCACGCGACCTCAGCCTTTAGCCCGGATTTGCTCAAGCTGTCTTGGAGAAAATGTGCCTAAGTTATCAAATTATAGCATTTTTTAATTGCCTAAATATTTTCCAACTTTTGTGCTGAGCAGCTTCTACTGATGAATCGACAGAATTAGACTGTGATGTTAACCTTTAAACTGGAGGAAGTACATAGGAATATCCATACCGGAATTTCATGTAGGGATTGGAACTTGAACTGTTTTTAAAATCGATTAGGTTTCCGGTTCAAGCTGACTGAGCTGGTACACGATATCCTTTCGTGTGTTGTCAATCAGACTGGGGACTTGTGAGAGGAAGAGCATAAGATTGGGCGACCAGATTGGAGGATGGAAACAAGACAGGGATTGGTTACGGATTTGAAAAGGAATCGGACTTACATCTAAATGGAGCAGTGTTCTTTGTCGATGTTCCCGTTCAAGTTAGCAAATTCATAGAGAGAACATTTCAATTCCTGGAGGCCATCACATAGCCCAGTTTAGTAGTGGCAGCTAAGAGATTTGTGTGGAGCGGAAGTGCAAGAAGTGGGGGGAAATGAAGGCCTTAGTCTCTTTGATGCTTCTCAGTCAATTTCCCTTGGAAAATACATATGTTTTCATATGTTAAGAGATCAAACGAAAGAACCAGATGATACTGGGAAACTAGCAAGAACTATCGTTTCACTCCGTTCCTCTCCACTTGACTCCAATCCAATTCTAGAGGAGCGAAAAACTTATAAATTCTAATATCATCTCATCTCTCGCTATAGCGCACATTGTACCAGGGAATTCCACTTTGCAGAGCAAAAGGGTCAAGCATAGCAGTGGCAGTCGCAACTGCAGAAATTCCAGCCACGGTTTACTTAAGACACATGTACTGCTGAGCTTTCATTTTCAATTCACTCCAGCTACACCTACCTAAGACAAGGTACGACAAGCTCGTCGAGACAGTTAGTGCCCTGCTCTCATACCTCGCCGCGGTAACTTTCACCACCGACCTGTGAAAGTAAGCCACGAACCTTTGCCCTCCACACGGCAGAGCCAGAGGTTTTCTCAAAATCTCGTTGCAGCCTCTGTGTCTCCGGTCCGGAAGAGTTGTGTGCTTGTGCATAAGGCTTGGTGAGAATTTGTGACCGGAGAGAAGGAGCTGCACGTTTTCCAAACTAGCTTCACGAGCGAGGGAGGAGAGCATGCATCGCCAGATTCGTGTACATAGCTGTCGTTGTTGGATATTTTTCTCTTCGCCATATTTGCCAAGAACCTTATGTTACTGTTGTAGGCTACGGCGTTAGTATGCAACAAGGGTGGGAGTTTGTAAGCACTGAAATCTCTGTGTTGCTCTTGACATTCCTTAATTCTTGGTTCGAGCAAATCTACCTTGACTGGGTCATTATACATGCTTCTGCCATCATCACACTTGTCCCACCTAAATATCTCTGTATATATTCAGCCACTCTTCCACTCTCATCCTTTGAGTTGCCACGTGAAGTGAAATGGATTACGAAATTCGCGAATTTCTCGTCACAAGTCCCGGTTCTTGGAAATGTGTACGTACCAACCTCTAGCTCCCTTCTCACTTTCTCTCAGCTCCAGTATCTCACGGTGCGTACAGAAGAAATTCAGGCGGCAGGAGCCTCAGATTGGTTTCAGACATTGCAGCGTGATGTAACATGTAACAACTGGGACAGGAGGACACGGCTCGTTGGAATTCCAAGCAGGATCTAAATTATTCCTCCACTAAATCACTCTTAGAGACTCCTTAATCAAAGATATTAACATTAGCGATAGAAAAGCCTCCGATTTCGCAGCTACGTCCAGAAAATCTACTCCAGTCAACAGTAAATGTTTCAATTCATCACCCAAACATTCTAGGACTAGTCTACCTTCATAACGGGCACGGAAAACTGGAGCTTGACAGGTCAAGCAAAACTGATGATCTCAGGTCCGCTGAAGGTCGCTGCATTAGCTCACTTTGCGACAGTGTCAGATAACAAATAGCTTTCGCAGAAAGTAACGTCATGGCTTTGGGCCCACAAGTCCTGGGTCTAACATGTCTGCTGGAAACGAACATTATTATTCTCAACACAAATTCAGGTGTTCCAAACAGCGTTTCAAGTAGTTTGAGCCTTGTCATAGCAGAAAGATGGATCAACTTCCTACCCAGTGCTGTTCGTGGGGAAATCTCTATTCGAAGTGACTGGATGGTCATTGGGTTCCTCCAAAAATTAGAAATGTCGTCCTTACGTAACGTGGAACAAATGAGCAGCTCGTAGGCCCGAGGAGAAAATTGCTCGATACCCACACTAAATCAAATTAAGCATACCAACACTGATGACTAGCGATGCAAAACCGAGCTTTGGTCCATCAGCGGAATGAAATAGGATTGGAGCAGACTTGAAGCTCGTATTTGAACGAGGAGAAAAATGTTATTTTGGCATTTCAGCACGGAGGGTTAAATCCAATCTAAAATCGTATTCATTCGATACGCTTCGTTAATGCCTATCACGATACGGGATCGAGCCTACATCCACACGATTTGCCCAAAGCCAACTATGCATTCTTACGACAGGATTGAGGTTACCAGCCAGCTTGTGGCAGCAACACACTGGCAGGGGGCAAGAATGGGCATGTATGTTTTTCATAGGCAAACATCCTGTAGCAAAAGTTTCTCTCTCCATAGACCCTCTTCTTTCATCCCCCCTCACAGGAAGACAGCGAGGAGAGAGTGAGAATCCGAATTTTAAGGCTTGACATGCATGTGGACCAGATGGAAAAAATTATATGCTATCCCCTGCTTTCCCTCCGTCTCCGACGTGAGTACAGATTCTATTATTTGCAATCAAACACAGATACTGCTTTCTCCTTCAGGAGAAGAAGAGTTTATCGCCTGATCCACATCCCCTGTACATAAGTGTACCGATCCTGGGCTCAGTTACAGCACGTATTTAGCCACTTTGGCCTTTCCACTGCCAAAAGAGTGTTTCGACGTGGTTTCTTAAACCAAGAGGAGAAATTGATGTAAAAGCATCAGTTTAAAAGACAACTGCCCTCCCACAAGAAAAGGGAAGAGAGAAAGCGAACTTTCCCCAACTCTACTCCCTTATTACTACTCTCTGAGCGCTCTTCCAAAGGTATTAATTAGATTAAGATGATCTGACCAAGTGAAGCCTGCAACCGCGGAAATAACGTTTAATCTCCATCATGACTTTTAGTTCCCGTGGCCTCTGTTCAATCCTGTAATGCCTCTTCTTCCAAATGGAGCTAAGAGATCCTTCTCCCTTGCGGAAAATTCAGCCAACTTTCTCGAGTTCACTAATGGCCGGTCGTTTTTTCTGGCCTTTGGTCCTACGGCCGCGTTACTCTAGGCTAGAAACCGGAGCAATAACGTCGTTAGCCGGTGGCAAAGTACTCTGGTCTACACTCGTTTACAGCTACAAGCCTACACTCAAACTTTTTTCATTGTCAAGCCACAATATACGAGGAAGTCAGACGGTAGGCATGAGATTTTCAATGCAATTCCATCGGAGCAGCAGACACAGTCTGCTACCCTTGTGAAATTTTTTGCACTGCAAAAGTACGCTGCAACAAAGTTCAAAGATTATCTGCCCTATCTTTAACCTTGGAAAATTGCAAGTCTACTGCTTTTGGCGAACTTAAGGATGTTGCTTAGCCTTCATTTTTATGAATTAGAAAAAATATTTTATCCACGCAAGAAAACTGCAGGCTGGATGCCTTGATAAAACAAGCAACTAAAGTTAGAATGGTTTCAGCTGGTTGCGGATCGGGAATCCAAGTATATATAAGAATTTAAGCACTATTCCAATTCTATCCATACATGCTCGAAATCGGTTTCTCTTCAAGATTGAGGTCCAATAAATTTTAGGCTTCGAGAGCAGGTTCTTGCATTTGTTTTGTGCCGTACTACTACGTTAATGTGCCCTTGCGAGGACTTTCGGAGACATTCTCGCCGAAGGTAGCCGCTACAAATTCGGGAAGCAGTGAACACGCTAATCATACATAACAGCTGTTGTATCGCTGGGGTATTACTGCCTTTATCGCATCCATTTCCAAAACTATATGCACTAGCATGACGGCATGAAGCTTACAAACTACTTAGTCGCTCGAAATCATGTTTTCTGCTCTTTGCATCGAAAATTGCAATACCGCAGGATTATAACGCAGGAAACCAGAGAATATATGAGAAAACAACAAGTGTACAAGCACTTTAACAAGGATGTTGTGCTGTAGCGTAGCCTACCTCCTCTGAATCAGTTGAGGTTAATTCGCGAATGCGATGTGAGACATGCTAGCCGGGCGGAGAAAGCGTGTAAAATAATGCAGGTTCCTCACCTTAGTTCTTGGATGAGATTCAACTTCTGGATTTCCCTAGACAATCCTTGAGGGCGTGTGTAAATATGTAAAATTTGGCTCTTTCTTGTAGTCCAGGCGGAATTCGCAGCTTCGGGCCTTGCACTCACTCACTGAATGACTCCTCCATACTTGCTTTTCTCTCGTCCTTTTCTCCTGTTACTTGCCACTTAGAGTCAGAGAACTAATCCACTGACACGGGATCGGAATCAGTTGTTGTTGACTTCGTGGGAGTGGCAGAGATCCACAATGGAGTGAGCTGAAATGATTTTCTCTAGGTCGACAGGCAGGCGGGCAGGGTCTTGCCAATTCCGTTCCTGGAAAGAGTAATAAACATTAGTAAGTTACTCTGACAAAGCATCATCAATTCCAGTCACTGTAGAATGCACTCTCTCATATCGCGAATTCCTCGGTGAGTCTCAAAGGCCAAATTATGTCTTGTCAATTAATGGTGGCTGTTAGTGAACATCTTCCTGCATCACATACAGAGGAGACTACACGGCGCGGTAGTCGCTAGCCGTGCACTCAACCGTTACATGATTCTATTGATGATTTCACTCTTGAGCCTGCATCAATTCGGATGCAATATTCCCTCCCGGGTAGTTCACCGTCATTCATGCTCCTACGTTCCCTTTCGCATGCCAACCTACACAACTGGCCTAATAACCTGTGTAGGTTATTAGACACGTAAGTGGGACCACTGCTGGCTCGATTAAAAATTAATTTTCCTCCAGTTTGTAGTCATGACAACCTGAATAGCCCCCTTGCACGGTCCTTTCGCTCATTTCTCTCTGTTCCACAGTCGGTTCAAGCTACGTCGTCTAAACTTGATTGAATCTGTCACTAGTGTCAGACAAGTCATTCCAGGGGAGCAGAATAACAAGCTTGCCGTCAGTACGGCAAAATTATTCTTGGAATTTTCTCTGTTACTAGCAATTATCAGCCGTCTAGCTGGAGAAACTTCCACCTCGAGAATAATTATTTTTCAACCTGCTCCTCCATCGCACACCATTTCCCTTTCATTCGATCGTCTATTTACCTCCTTCTCAAAACTTTCCACCATGTTACACGCTCAATAAAAAAATTCTTCTTTGACGTCCGAACGGTAACTAAATACAGAAATTCATTTCACTCCTGCGCACTTCCCGTCACAGCATCCCAATTACGTCAGCATGAAATGTCTGTGCAATATTCTCCAGGTGGTTCATAAGTTCCGCTCGTCTTTGATCTACAAGTATATCCGATCGCAGACATCTACCTACCTTCGCTAGGAAAGTAATTGTTTCTACTTCCCACGCAATCTTCCAAAACGTTACCGAAACGGTGCAAGTCACAGACGCAGAATTAAAATTTCCCAACTTGGACGCCATCAAGTCTGGCTCAGAACTGTGCTTTAAACACTTTCTGTGCGGAAAACTCAGTGTATCACATGCCATCCTCCACTTCACCATTCCACATTTTCAGGCTAGTCCTTGAGATCCGTGCTTTATCTGCTAGGGAAACGGAATCGTGGACTCGCCTTTATTTTCAGCTTCCTAAGTAATTTTACGAGAAGATGTAACGTGGAGAAGAAAGCACTAAATTTTTCAATTACTCAGCACTCTCTTGAGTCCAGCTTCCAGACACATTGTGAGGATCAGACGCACAACGCACTGAGTAAATCCCTTCAAACATTCAAGTTTCGCCCACGTATTTCATCCGCAACATCTTGACTTTCGCACTCTAGCCACCATTTCGTACAAGATCCACAATTCTTCTACAAAGGCAGCCTTCAGCATTTAATCTCGGATGTACTTTGAACACCTTAAAAGAATCTAAGAGAGGCTCAAGTCATGAGCAGTTACGTCCTTCCAGCCAAATTCTATCGGATCAAATGCACGCAGAGCCACAAGAAAGATGGAGTGAGTTCAGGGACTTTTTCACACTGTGCATGACAGGTTTCAAGAAAGTCAATTTCTTTCTTGTTCAAAGTTCGCCTCAACCCAGGTTTCTTACACAGTTGCTAAAATGGCAAGCCTTTGCCACTCAATGTTGCATGTTGCTCATGACCTGCTGGTGGAAATAAAAAGTTGGCGAAACAAGCCACATAAACGGGGCCAGACCTGAGTAGGCTCTCAGGATAACAAGATTTTTCAATTACCAAGCCTGCCTTGTAAAGTATCCCAGTGGTCTTGTCCATCATCATAAAAAGGTAAGTAAATTAATACGCTCATTTCTTTCCAGACTAAATTTAACTACGCAACATCTAAGTCTTCCGCAAATATCCATCACCATAAATAGCCGGCCTAAAAAATAAACTAAGTAGACCTTTATATGTACTCTGTAAGATTTCGGCCAACTTGTTTCCCATGAGTACTGAACCGATTATTTGCGTCTGGAGTACTGGACCACACCAACAATTCCGATTCAAGCTCTATTTTCTTACAATAAGATTTTCCCTGTGTTTTTGACTATTGAAATGGCACGCATACAAAACTCGGCTGTAGCTGTTACTCATCGCATTCATCTTCGATTTGATTATTGGGAGGTTAAAGTCACGCCTCTCAGTATATAATTTATATTAGATTTGAATTACCAACTTTAAGTAATTCTTGTCCTCCTCTAATATTGTGAAGCCGAATCAGCATCTAACGTTGTGTTAACGGCAAAAGAGGAAATCCCAGGATGGGACTGGATGTGGCCCATACTTGATTGGGATAAAAATACATCCGCCAAGACCATAAAACAAAATAGAGATCCATATTGAGAGCAGGAAAAGACGTGGTTCCGCACTCGCGTCTTCATATTTAAGGCGCTTATGCTCAGCTCATTGGTGAAGAGAAAGCATACACGATTGTACAGAACTTGGTTACATGGAGTGTTGCATGAGAGTACGGGTAGGAAAAGCTACTAGTCGAGGGAAAAGTTTGCACAAAGTTTTCTCCTTTACATTACCATCTTGACTCACGGTTAGTTGACATAAGTTCCAGATTCTTTTTGCCAGAACGTTATTTGGTTGCGGAATTTTGGAGGATTCTTTGCTTCTGCTTATCTTTCTCGGTATGCCTGGGTTGGCTTCCGCGGCTGGAGTTTGAAACTCTTCATCTATCTATTAGCCATCTTTCATCAAATAAGGACTGCATCGCGCTTGTTCCTGTCTTGATTCCCTCATTGTATGGAAGGAAGCCAGCCACATTTTGACACCACCGAGAGCAGAGTTCTTCTCCTAATGGTGTTCCACGGCTTACAGAATTCTGCGTGTGAACGAAAAGGAAGTTCAAGAACAAGGAGGAGAGTCTACCCGCTTCGAGAAGAAGAGTGGAGAAAGTAGTACAAAGTTGGTAGTTGTGGTTCCTCGGAGCCGTTATATTAGCATGAGAAGTCACTGGAGCGGACAGAATGTGTCTATACTTTGGCACACATTCATAATTTAAATGAATCCAGCTCAGATCCCAATCACTTCCCCGCATCCACGAATCTATATCAATGTCGATCGTAATTAGAGCTTCCTTAGCTAAAACTTTAACTCCTACCCGAGTACGATGAGGGAGATTCTCTATAATGTTAGGTTACGGACATTAACTAATAAGTTCAAGCCGAGCGTCATACTTTTTGCAACAACAACTCCAGGAACATAAAATGCGTCCGGAAACTAGAAGAGCTACTCTCTCCTTTTGTCGACCTTTATGTTTTCCGTCTCAAACTGCTTGTGACATTTCCTCAGTTGGTTTTCCTGCAAAACTTTCACCAGCCACGGGCTTATTATTGGGGTGAACGGATTACGGAACGAATACCACGTATACTTTCTCTTCATCTCCTCCACTTCAATCACGATGTTATTGTTCTGGGATAATTTGAATTTCGCCAATGTCTTCCACCATGCATCTTTCTTCTCTCCCCTCTGTAGCATGGAAATTTCCAGTTTTGCAGTTTCACTTTTGCTTATGCTGCTAAATCCAATAAGCGGACTGGGGCTAAATTCCGTTTGAACGAACGCAAATCTTTCTCCTCCTCTTCGCCACCACCTTCTTATTGTGGTCGCGTCCGAGAGAGAAACAAACTCACAGTAAACAAAAGCAAACCATGGGTTCTCAAACCATAGCCACATCTCTCATTCTTTCCGCTTTTTCTCATGCACAGCCTTTGTTTAGCATGATAATTTGTTGCGGTCTTACGGAAAATTCGTTTTCCACATTCCAATTTCGGCAATCCTCCGGTTTATTGCTCAAGAATGGGAAACAAACCTTTGGCCTACAATTTTTGCCATGATTTTCAAGACATTTCAAGCCCGCTAAAATGAACGATGCAAGCTCTTTCATCCGCTCTGGTTACTACACCGATTGTACGAGCTCAGCAAGCGTAGTGCATCGTCTCGTCCTCAATCCGTACTGTTATTTAAGCAATAAAAATGCATGACAGTACATGGTAATTTTGTTGTTTACCACTCCCTCATGTTTTATTCCGTCATCATCAAATTTCGAACATGGTATCGAAAAATAAGAGCCGCAATCTGAACCAAGTATAGTCACCGTTCTCTCCTCATCACACTTCAGTTAGGAGGAGCAAAGCTACAGATGAAAGCTTGTGCAGCCTCTCCTCAATCTATATCACGGCCGGATGCTGCACCTTCTTCTAGCTAAATGATTTCTCAGCTATTGTACCACCGACACTTGAAATAAAAGATGCGCACCCTTCTATCAACACCATCATATCCAAGGATCCTCATCTTTTAGTCCTGCTTTCGCTCCTCCTGCCGGTGAAGCAATTCCTTTCCACCTACTGCACAGCGAATGTGTCCGCTGCAGTAAAACCCAAGTATCCTGAACAAGGAGCATGGGATTTGGTCGTCATACAGAAGTGCAAAAAATTTGCAAGTCTCCCTTTCATTCTGCCTGAGTCATCTCTTATTCATGCGTGACTGCGGACTTGAGAACATGCACGACGCTCGAGCGGACTATTGTGTGAGTAACACCTGGTGTTGAGCAAGCACACTTACCGTGAAAAGAGCATTCGTGAAATGAATCAATAAGACAAACTGAACAACAACCTGTTTTTTACATCACAAATGCACCATAAAATCAAAGATAACTGTATTCCAGATTTAATAGTTTTTTTTCTTCAAAGTCCTGTCGCTCTCATCCAATCTGCTTCATTAGAGTCGAGAACAGAGCATCTTGCGCAAAGTTCGAGAAACAATGCTCACATGCAGATAAGGGACCGTTTCCACTCCTTGTTTCAGTCCACAATGATCTCGTGAATTTCACCGGCATTTTACTCTCAGAGCTTTTGCACGGTTCCTTTACAAATAGCCACTGACAATTCGACAAGATCGGCTCATTCGCATACAGCCTTCAACATTACAAAACCAGTCAACACCACTTAACAATGACATGCGAGCTTTTTCTTCCACAATCCTTTGACAAAGTTTCCAACAATAAATTTACTCTCAACATAACAATTCTGCATTAATCTCTCAAATCTAGGGTTGGGGAACCCAAACTCTTGATTTAGCACCTAGAGTTGCATTCCAAATGCTAAGAATTGCGTGC
>VRMD01003000.1:0-11845 GCA_009872375.1 Sminthurides bifidus | reverse complement strand
GACGATTCCCTTGGTGAGGTGTACCATGTACGGTAATATAGCTTGGTCCAAAAAAAGGTTTCGTTGGTTGTCATGACAAATTTTGCAGAATTCGTTGATTCAGAATTTCGTCTCTAGGCAACAGGAAGCCAAAGTTTAGCTCTCGTAGCATATTAGAACTTTTCGTGGAAACCTGTAGCCGTGAGTTACATTGCTTTATCTACCGCCATAAGGCCCATGGCAGTTTTCCCTTTTAGCCTAATCTCGTGCATGTTTGGTTTCACCAAACGCGATTGACTGAACATTTCCTAGTATCGATCGTTTTAATTATTGCTGGGATGCAATGAGATCTAAAAATGCACCACCATCCTTTACGATTCGACAGTTGTTTGAGGAGGGGGAACAAGTTCGGGAGAGTACAAGTGCAACTGTTGCGCAAACTGATGCATTCAAAGTATACTTTTGCTACTACGTGGCAATAAATTGGGAAACAATTTATGTACCAGGACGAGTCAAACGGATGGGAACAGGAGGGATGCAGTTTTTTACCCGATAAATAAAGAATCGCGTAATTCGAGCATTTCGCTTTGCCTTCATTCATTCAAGCCATCTTTCCTGCCTGCATGTCAACTTGACTGTTTTTATATCCCTAAAATCCATCCGGGATTGTACAAAAAATGGGACTCGGTGTAGTCTGAACCAGAAATGGAATATTGGTCTTATAAGGTTTTGTTCGAACAAAGTCGTGCTAGTATATTTACATGCGGAGCTTTTCCAAATTGTGCAAACTTTCCATGCAACAGTGCCCGGAAAGATCTGAATCGGGGATAACATTCACTCGCACTTAAGTCTCCCTTCATCCATTTCTCTTTCTTGATCGTTTAATTGAAAAAGAATTCATATTGGGTGGAATAATATGGAAAGTACTGAGGAAATCACTGACAAGGATTTTCCTGGGGGACAGAGCTTGAAGAATGAAGATCAATGAAAATCCAGCTGATCATTGTCACAGGACCCTTGTCAAAGTTAGCCAAAAGGCAGAAATTAACTCTAAGACACACCATGACTGCTTTCATGGTGTAAAAGGAAATAAGTATAAAAAAGTTTCAACTTGCGGTTTTTTATGGAAAAGTTTCACTAACTTGAAACCTTGGGAAGGGATTAAGCGCTTATTCATGGTTAGAGTATGAAGCAGTTCTGTATTAATTCAGCTGCTGATGAGTTCAAATCTAAAGTTGAAAAGAGACGAGAAGCTTGTTCTTTAGTTTGTCACATCTGTAAGAGAAAATATGCAACACTTGGTGTAAAACTTATTGAGGGAAAGTTTGTCGCCCTTTTTGTTCCGTCTTACATGTGCTTTTAATCTGCCAGATTTTATAAACTTGCTTAATTCTTTGCGGGTAGACAAGAGACTCGGAGAAGTTGAACAAAAGCTACAAGTTTGTAGCCGTTGCAGTAAGTTAATTTGAAGAAAAGACGAGATTTTGCCTTGGATGAATTTAAAAAGTAGTTAATGAAAATGTAGAAAATTAACAAACTTTTTTCTATACATGCTAATTAGATGGAAGAGGGTTGTAGTCGGATTTGAGCTAGCACGACTCGATGAGCTGCTTCGTCCAAGGCCCATGTCAGGATGTGACTTGGCATTCAACTCGTTTACATTTACAGCATCAAGGCTCAGTCTCGTTGCCCACACCTCGACATACGATATCACTGCGATGCTGGGATAAAAAGCTTCTTGAATGTGTTCGTCTAGCTTTACGAGCAAGTTTATATTATTGCTCCTTAGTGCGTACTATAAGACACTGCCAACGAAGGATTTTTATAAACTTTTTCCCCAGCATCAGATGGATGGAAATTAGAAAAATTTTGACTACCTCGAGTGTTAATGGGACTTCTGAGGGATAAGGTTGGAGAAATATAAACTTTTTTGACTCATGTACTCCCTCCAACCTGAATCTTTACTTAACGCTAATTAAGCGAGTTGTATGAGTTGAAAGTCGTTTTATTCCGTCGTCGGAGACGTCGATAAATCGCTAGTTGCAATCCGCAGACTGAGTACCAACCGAGCCTGGCCATGAATAGGTCACGGCCTGGTGGTTCGGGTGATGATAGCGATGATGTGAAACCTCGTCGTTTGATTTGTATTGTAAAAGTTTTACGATCCGGTAAAAGTTGAGAAAAAAGCTTTTAAATAATTAGTTTGCGGATTACCGTACTTCTAAGCATAGGTAGTAAAAAGTTGTGAGGGTGAGCGGATAAATTGTCATTAAAATTACCACGTTGTCCACTCCAGTCGGTCGTAACTTGTACAAGACTCATTAAATTCTCACAGATTAGTATCAAGCTGAAAGACCGTTAATTTTGGAGACGAGCAAGTTTAGAGATTCAGACCCATTCCTCCCTCCCGGCTCTGAGTCTCAGCTCCTTTTCTCCATCTCACAGACTTCTCCTCCCAAGGATACAAAGGGGTGGCTAAGGGAAGTTTCCCGTGAAGGAAACATCAATAGTCAAATTGCACACTTGTCAGGACTTAAAAGCGGAGATGTGCATTAAAAGTCATTTCTCACATCTCTCCACTTTTACTGAACTTGTTTCGAGGCTAATTAATCAAACTTTTTTCACAAGATTTTACATACGTGCTCGTAATTACGCAACGCCTGTTCCAACAGAACCAATCCATAGAAATCTTCCTTCATCCTATTCTCATAACCTGATCTTGGATACTTCCAATATCCATGCCTGCTCACAAGCTGACCAACGAATAGATTTCTTTGCATCATTTTAGCAGGTATGGAGCTAACGCTGGAGTGTGAACTTGATACAGATCTGCATAATCCATCCGAAGAGCTAACCAGCTTGCACACCTGGCCAGGGTCCAACACAAGTTGGAAAACTTTTAAGAGTTCGTTTGAATCGAATCAAGGCTATTGAACATTGTTTTTTGCTAATAAATTTAAGGCATAAACCAGGTAATCAAAGAGGGCTGTGGATGCATCTTAATTGCGGAGCTCCTTGTCCGCCTGTTCCCTGTAACTATTGATAAAGTAGCTGCTGGTGATGAGCTGCCTTTTAGCCGTTAGTTACGAAACTTAGGTGGAATCATCCTGCCATCAATAGAACGACTCGATTAAAAGATCTGTGCTCCTCAACCAAAGTTCACTTGATCGACTATTATCAAGTGTACTTTTGTTCCTACATTTTTGTTACGTTAGAACAGCTTCCTATTCCTTCACTACAATGTTAAAGGTAGGGCTGGAAGAAGCACTGACCATGTTTTTTGGCTATGCAATGTATCCAACTTTCATTAAACGATATTTAGTAGTTGTTTTTCACAGCCAGTTCTTAGCTAACTAATAAGTGCAACCTTGATGAGCTAAGTGGTTCGCACCTAACAAATCGAGAGCGAACTTATCAAACGTGATGGAAACTTTCATAAACTTTAGCCGGTTTTGTGGAAATGTAGTGCAAGCTTCAGATGCAAAAAGATTCTGTCAGTATTCCAACCGAAGAAAATCCTGCCCGTGTATGTATGTATGACCAAGTGTGTGCACTCATATAGAGATTTTGTAAATTGAAACTGAGAGAACGAGTTTTGGCCAAGCTTTTTGCTCACCGCAGAGTGCGGTATTTATTCATGTGAAAAACTTATTTGACTTGCTTAATTTACCCCCATTTCACACCTCCTTGTGTTTCTCTGGCAATTGTTCTCCGCAGTGGATCCCGCTAATCATGGACGGAGCGTTTGTCCGTTTTACGGCCGACCATCAACTCGTGTTGAGCTTGATATGACTGTGATCTGCGACGGCTGTGCTAACAGGCAGAGGAATTATGACTTCCCGTAGGCAATTCAATAAGTAGACAAAGCAATATTTGTGGTTCCGCGAACATGAGCGTCAAGTTCAGCCTGTGAGACGACAAGGGCTGATCACCTTACAAGAAAATTGCATTCACTCTCCGCATTACAGGAGTACTGACTGAGTACAGAGCGGAGGAGGAGCAGAACCAGGCTCACATTCACGAGCCGATTATTATGAGCATGCAGTTTACTCGGAGAAACCCAATGTCAAGGAAGAGCGAAGGAGGTAGAGAATTCCTAACAAGGTGAAATTGTCTGGGTGGAATTAAGCGGTACGCACTGTACAGCAGAAGTGAGGAGGAAAAACGGCCGAATCTTTATAGAAATCACAAGGGACAGGGGAGAAAGTACAGAGACAGCTCTTGCAATCATCGGGGACGGGATGAGTTGAAAACTTTTTCCGGGCTGATCATGTACTACTTGCTGGAAACTGGATCGGGTTCGGTTCGACTCCTTTTTGGCTAGTTGTTGTCCCTGCGAAGATAGCATTGACACCTAAAGAGAAAATAAGCAAACGGAAGGCGTTTACATAGCCAGCATTAAGTTTAACAGAGGAGAGAGAGAGAGTAAGCGGAGAAAGGCTGGAGATTTGCTCAGGAGTAGTGGAGCTGTCCGGAGGACTCATCAACTTTAGTTGGGCCGAGAGCGGAGAAAGTTGCAAGAGAGAAGGATTGTACATAGGAAGAGCGAGGAAAATATATTTTTATAGGGCCACTTACTTGTTCTTGAACTAGAGTGTTTTAAAAATGCGGACTGGGTTTGGGAGTAATCCATCGCAGAGTCCCCTCGGCCTGTTGTGCAACTTATTCAGAAAGTGGAGAAAGTGCGGGTGAAATGGAGGGAGAGATGTTTATAGTGAGCGGGCATTGTGTAATGTAGAATTGGAGACCGGCGGTGGTTCGTTCACATTTTATAGTTGTAGCGTAGTGCCAATGACATGAATTCAGAAAACCTTGAGATTAGAGAACCAGAGCTTTTTTGTAATTTCCCCACGTCTCCTTCTCACACTATACACTTTTTGGGTATTCAAGAAGGCAGCTGCGTTGCTCATTGCGGGTCTTAGGTTCGGCCAGCGGAGTATAGTTACTTGCAAAGAAGAAGCGACAGAAATGGCAGAGCGAGTAATGTTCCTCTCGATGAGACGCTCATGTAATAATATAGGGGAGAAATTTAACAGAAACGCTCCTCGCTACTAGTAAATACGTAACTTCAATTCCAGCCTTGAAATTCATCTCGAACAGGTATACTAGTATATGAGGAGGAGCGGACGAGCTTCGTGAATCCCATCGTCTTCTCCCATTCTCACATCAGGCTCATAATGCATTGGAGGCTGATTTTTCATCAGTCAGCACGCAAACACCGAGGTATTTCTCTGCTCAGCATTTTGGGATTTACAGCAGGGCATTTCGCGTCAAACTGTATGAGAAGCTGTGCTGTAGAAGCGAGTGCAAAATAGAGACTCGCACAAGTGGTGTGTGTACGGGAGAGACGGAGTAATTTCTATTACGAAGCCAAATATTCCGTATTTGAATCGATATCATAAAAATACTATTGTGTTCTTATTTACGGCTCTCTCGAGTCCAACTTGATCAGACTGGAACGTGGAGGCTGGACGTGGAGAAAAGATGAAAAGTTCCAATCATAATTTCCTCTCCGCTCTCTCTCTCTCTCTCTCTCTCTCTCACTCTCCCTCCATTGATTCTTTAATGCAATTTTTAGCCCTTTTTCATAAAAAATATCATGTTTCATTCACTATCTGCTCACAGTTTTTCCTTCAACTACTTACTGCCCTTTTAAGTCATGCCTCTCGCTCTCACTATCTCTGCGGTCTTTCCTTGCCTCCGACTCAATCACCATGGAGCGTTTAACAGGCTTCCATTTCTCATCATCATGTGCTTCCAGGATTACTCATTTGATCCAAATACCATTTCCTTGTCTTGGATCATATGCGCATTCTGGTCGGTCTAAAGACTCGGATTATTTTGATAACCACTGGGCTTTCACCCTTTCGTAGCAAGAGGCCATGTGCCCTTCCTCAGGGACTCCCAAATTGGAAAGAGCAATTTGACCGTATCAATTTACCGCGAACAAGTCCCGTCGTATTCAGCCGTTACAAGAAATCCTGGACCCGAGCCCCTTGGCCGTAATCCGATGATTGGTTCCCAGTTCCAAGATGCTGGTTCGGCTCCAGTGGCTTCTTCAATTACCAGGTTCAAGCATTATCTTGCATTGTTTAAATACCGTGGCGAAGGAGCATATTGTGGGAAGTGTCCGCATCATTGTCTCATATTTTGAGTACGGCCGATAAACTATCACTTCGGGCTGAGCCATATTGATGTGATAAAGAAGGAAAAAATTGATGTGGAATGAGAAAAAGGACTTATTTGCCAATTATCGGCATCTGCTGTAGCTTGTGAGGAAGATGGGAAAAGATGCGTGTCTCCAAATCCCACATCTCGTGGATGAGTGAAAGCTGGTAAATTTTTTGAAATTGGTTTTCCTCCATTTATATAAGTCATATATGGACGTGTTCAGGAGTGAGAGAGAGATTGACTAACATCACGGTTGGCTGGGATGCTATGCCCACAGCCGATACGCGATTTGTCTTCCGCGCGGAAATCAATCCGTATGGTAGAGAGAGAGAGAAAGTGCAGGGTAGGCACATTATTACGTACACGTAATTTTCTAGAGATTTTTTATCTCGCCAAGACAATAGTTGGTGTGATGCTGGAGATCGGTCGTCTGAAAAATTAATGTCCATAACTCAAAGAGATGAGCTGCATTCACCGTTCGGTCAAGCTTCAAAACGGACGTGCTACATATGCATTTCAGGAGAAAAAGACGCGAGAGGAGCGACGGAGATAACGTGTTTCCTATCAAGAATACTAACCGTACTATGCTCTGCAACGGGCCGGTACAGCGTATAAGCCCCAGTCATATAGCTACCCCGTGTCATGGAGGGCTTTTCAGAGTCTTAAATATGGTGAAAGTTTCAGAGAACTCGGAGGGCTGACCTTAACGCGTTGGAATGAGATTTACTCTCAGAGGTCGAACATATAGCCGACATGCGAAAGAGGGTGACTTTGGCGAAGGAAATGAGTTCTTGAATTTGACTTCCCATTTTCTCCTTTAATCTTTTCAGACATTTTCCAATAACTGTACGAATTATGTAGGATGAGCGCGGACTCGGCCAAGGGTGCGCTTCCCATTTCAGTCCTGTTGGTGGAGAAGGCGTAAAAAACCGCGGCCAGATTGTTCTTTCTAGCCAAGATTACGAGTCGATTTGCAGTAAAGATTAGGGTCCATCCACAAGATGAACAGAGCTATTCTCAAGGCTTATCTTAGTGATAGAATTATTCAGATCAGTCCTTCGGTTTCCCAAGTCAGAAGGCCGTTAGCCACACAGAAGATTTCCGATTCACCAGCTTCTGATGAAGCACCGCCATGTATTCCGATTTGGTGGCTGCCTCATCTGGTTTCCGAATTCCGGAACTTGTCCAAACTCTTGTATTACCGTGGCTAAATGGAACCACATCAGTTGTAACGTAACGAGTTCTATCGTCTCTGCCTCATATACATTCAAATTACAGGATGGTTAGAGAAGCATATATCCACTATACGGTTATTTTTCCTCCACTCCCCCCTCCCCCTTCACCCAAGTCCAAGTACGGGGGAGAAGGAAAGAAAGAAGTTCAAAGGATACTTTTCTTAAATCCAATTTGTGGATCAAATCCAGCTGGTATTTAACCTCTCGTTGATGGCCAAGTCTGCAGAATCCGAGCCGTCGTCCTTTTTAACAAATCCCTTCCGTCCTCCCCTGCAATTTTCCAGAACGAATTTGTCACCTCAGGGAAAGGGTTGGTTTGATCCTAAATTATTATCGATTTCGGCTCCCATCTCACAGAGATAATGATTCTGATATAATAAATCCTTTATGTGATCGATTCCTCCTGCGTCCAGTGCAGTCTTCGAGGAGTCTCCTCGAGCAGGATTTGAACAAGGCATGCTGCATTGCATTGTCCAAGATGAGGATCTTGAATCTGTCGAATTAGGAGCACCAAAGACTGGCGTGGCTGCTCGCTACAGGATGATCCGATTCCATTTTACAGTACGGCACAGCATTTCTCGTCCATTGTCCGCTTCGGGTAGATCCATCTACGCATGCAGTAATTTGTAATTCCTGATTTCTTGTCTAAGTTGGAGCGGCATCGTAGCCTTTATCTCTCAGCACTTGTTGTAATTGCTAACGACTTTGTTCCTTGACTAGACAGTCACGAATAGTCAGAGAGTAATTGTTCATTTCCTTTGCATTTTGGAGCCAAGGGGAAGAAGCCGAGTGAAATTATTGGTTCGCCATAAGATTTACTCCAACAATTATACTCACCCAAAGGACATGGGAGTCGAGATTCCGTCCATTTAGTTTCAACTCTGCAGTGTGGTGATGTACTCGCACTCATCTAATGCGTGAGTCAGGCAGAGCCAGTCAGGTACAATATCGGAGCATCAAGTCTGTGTATTGTCCGGCAGCGATCTTGTTCTCCGCTCTCACCAGAGAATCTCAGACGTGTAGTTGCACCGGTGAAGAGCGTGATAATCATGATGACGGATGCGGAGAGGTAATGAATAAGACCGAAAGTCATGGAAAATTAGGTAAAATCTTTGTAAAAAACTCACGGGGATACAGATTCTGACAGAGTCAAGTGAATCTTATTGTTTTTTTCAAAGTTTGTTGTCATTCCAACAGAGAACGTCATCCTATCTCCTCTTTGATGAGAGAACACCACCCTGCAGGAATTACAAAGAGCATGTCTTTTGTTCCTACGTCTCCACGGTGTAAAAGAGTTGAGGCGAATCAAAAGAAAGGCGCAGAAGGATAAAGACTCTCTTGTTTATCTTTATTTATTCTTCAACGGGTTCACAAGTAGCACATCTTCCAGCTCGCACTCGTATAGACAGATGCGCAAGAGCCGATTCATAGCCTCTGTGATTCAACCAAGCTGGCTGTGAACAAATGAGTCTCTGTGTGTTGTATATCATCCTCTGAACGTTAGCGAGAGGGGATTCCGCACGTAATTTTTTTCCCTTGGCTTTTTAGAGCAATAACTTTTATCAACAAATGCATGACTGCAGTGAATCCAAGTGGCAAAAACTTTCAGCTCGCTCCAATCATCTCTTTGACAATAGACCCAACTTGATTGACTCAGGTGGCACCGATATGATTTTTATCATGGTCTGCAGCTGCGCTGATGAAAGAATACACTTTCCGCACTTTGGAGTTTTCTGCTTCCTGCTCGTCTCTCATTGGTGCTTGCTTCTAATGTGCGTTAAAATTTCATAATTGTGACTAAACCCGAGCTAAAGGAGAATGATTTCAGAATGTGTGCACAACTGAAGAGAATCTAATAATTAGATCATATAAGTGAGGAAGCCGTTGGTTAAGACTGATGGCTTGTTTTAGTTTAGCAGAAGGAGAGAATTTTACAAGCTCGAGATCTGGGAGAAAAAAAATCAAAATTACAGCCTCTGAAGAAGATTCGGAGCAGGTGCTTGGAACCTTAGTAAGAAGGAGAGGAGAGAACAAGTCATTCATGATAACAAAGTTGTTTAATAGTTGATACGTTCTCGCCCGCGACGTGTACGTTGCGGTTCTTATTGTTGTATGCTAACGCGCACTGTGTGTATGTGGATGTTGTCTGCTTTAGATTTTTTGGACGTGCGAGAACATGTGAGATATCACGATCTTTTATTTTGAAAAGTAAAAAAGCATAATGAGGGGCGTAGCGTTCAGTTTCGCGAGCAAGTATACTGTGTTATCTTAAATCTTTATCCCGAGTAGTGAGAGCGAGGGAGAGAAGTCTTTGTTTTCTAAGGAAATAATTTCCGAGCACTTCTCTGTCTTTCTCTTCTGGTCAGTATAGAAAACCCGAGATTCCCAGCACAATAATTGTGAATGCACAGCTCCTTTTCATGGTCGTGATGTCCGTATTGAGAGAAATTACTGTCCATTGCTCATGTTCGAGACTCACAGACTCGGAGGATTGAGTAAGAGGACTAATTTCGTTAGGTGTGTGTGAGAGAGAGAGAGAAAAATCACATTGTATTTAATCCAGTCCATGCGATTTTATATTCCATTCGGTGGAATTAGCCGTAAAAGAACTGGCCTGATCATTAGCAGCAGGAAGGAATCCGTTCAATGAGTACTTGGAATTAGAATCTGGATTCATTCCCTTAAAACTAATCATATTTTACAGCTGGTAATGAGAAGTCAGCTTCGTTTCTTGTAGTGAGAAAAGAAGGTGTGCACATGCTGACACTGATGGGATGGAGCACACACTGGACTGACGTGGGGGCGAGACTCGGGATGGTGTTAAATTCCGAATTTTAAAGGCGGTCCAACAACTCTGTTTTAATTTTGCCACAAATATGTAGTTAACAGAGGCTGATGACTGGGTGCATCAAAGGGAAACCATGATTTGGGCATTAAAAATGGTGAGAATGCGGACTTGCAGTTACACCTCTGCGAGCTGAAGGAACAAAAGGAGCTTTAGCTTTTGTCTTGGAACGTATTATCATGATTTGTCAAAAGAATTTCGAGTCAACAAACGCAAGAAATTAAGAGTACCGAATTAAATGTGAGACGAATCTGTGGGACGGCTTCCCGTTTCTTATATCGCCTTTCCTCCTCCATTGAGTGAGAGATTGGCGAGGCAAGTTGGACGGAAAATATTTTCATCAAATAAGAATACAAAAGGTGTGTATATTTTAGAATCGGCGAATTAAGAGCTGTGAAGGAGGAGCTTTTTTACGCTCTTTGAGAAAAGAGAGAGGAAGAAGGAGAGGATGACGACGAGATGAAGGAGACGAGGCGAGGGAAGATTATTACGTGGGTTGTATTAAGAACGATTTAAAATTCCTGCGTTGTAGCGGTTTGAGAAGAATTGGCGAATTTAAAATAAGGGAAAAAGAACATTGTCATCCTCATCATTAGTATTTAATGTCGTTTCCGCAAAGATTTGCTGGGTGTGTAGAGAATTAAAAGACTGGGGTTGTTCAACCTGTCTCTTTCTCTGCGTGGTAGTATTTAAAAACTTGTGGTATTCCATCAATGAAGTTGCCTTTTGTCAGCATTTCGGCCTATGCAAACGTACTACACCAATAGAAATACATTGCATCTCGCTCGATCAAGCCGGATTTATTGGAGATGCTGGGCTTCTTGCTGCAATAATAGAGACTAGAGGGTTCTATAGGTAATTTTATCATTTGCACAGCCATTCATTAATGGCGCAGCCGATTTGAACAGTGAGTATTTTTGATGACTGAAAATAAGTCTTGTTACCTTACTCGCATCTCATTAATAAGCGGTGATTATTTGGCAAGTCGAAAGAATCGTAGAAGTACTCATGCGCTGCATCACACGAGTCACATTTTCATCCCGTATGAGCTCATCCATGAACTGGATTTCCGAAAGCTGGTCCATGCAGGTGAATAGCTGTTCGCAGAAAAGTTTGAATCGCCTTGTAATGACGACTGCCAGTTACAGAAAATACGAGAGTGACTTACGGTAATGAAAATGGCGCTGAAGGAAATTCGCAGCCTGAAATTGCACGCATGTAGTCCTTTTCACACGATGCTTTCACATGTTTTATAATTGAGTGAATCTTGTAAAGTTGATTTCATAAGATGATGATTATAATTGTAGATGTCTGCATGCATCTCCATAGATTTGGGATGACTTGTTAGTCCCATGCTGAGACCACGTTTCTAAGAGGTGGAAACTTTCAGAGGAGGAGGAGGAGGTTGATCAACAACAAGGATTTTAAATAAAGCTCCGCGGTGGGTATTAAGTAATCTGAAAAGCTCGGGTGGGAATTGAAGCCTCGTCACTGCTACAGAGGGTGATGCGCTACTATTTTACCACTTGTCTAAGGTTCAATATCTCGCGACTCATGCAACATAGCTTCTTGATTCTTTTTTCAGAAAATAGAGATTTTTCTAAGCTATAAAATG
>VRMD01002999.1:0-11849 GCA_009872375.1 Sminthurides bifidus | reverse complement strand
GTGTCTTGTCTCCTTCAGATACCACAGTTAGCAAGGGAATTATTGCTGGTCATCTCATTTCCGAGTTGTTGAGAAAAGCTCTAAGAACGGCCCTTTCCTGAAGACAGTGGAGTTAACGACCAATCGTGTCGTGGACGCAGGGCACGTGTTATCAGAATTTTCTATCCAGGTCATTGGACAAATCTTTCGATTTTCATGAGCATAAGTGCTCATTTTTTTCGAAGGTGCAGTTTCTCATGTCAGTAGATTCGATGGTCTGCATCAACATTGACATGACTCGAGTCTTGTTCACGGGTCAGTAGCCAGCTTCCGGGCTTAATGATAACAAAGTAGCTGGCTCGAACCTCTGTACGGCAATTTTGGCTGCACATTTAAAAGAAAGGAGTCACATGTTACAATACTGCAGCACTTGTGGAGAGATAAGAAAGCGAAATGTTTAATTTCAGAACGTATTAATTGTGTATCTGGAAGTGGCTGGAGCTAGCAGTGGTTTTATTTCGGTTAGAGGAGAGTATGAGCTTCTCTCTGTCTGCGGCCTTGGGAATGTGTAGAGCGTGTGAATCTCGAGCATTTCTTTGGACTTCTTTCTTATCTTTATGAAGGTAATTATACAAGATGAGTTTCCTGGTCGTTTTTATGCTTAATCGATTAAGACAAGACGACCCACTCGGAGGACCATGAAGGCTGGTATAAAAACCGGTAGTAATCATATTCCCGCTTTTCTTCACTGCATCCTTCCCGTTATGAGTTCCAATTGAATCCTCATGCTGCTCTTAATTCTCATCCATTCAAAGCATTTAGCTTCCCCCGACTTCCTTATCCTGCCAGCCAACGGTCTCTGGTCTGGAGAAGCCTTTTGCAGACGTTGCATCCGAGCCGTTGGTATGCCTGGTACTCCTGCCCTCTGAAGCCAACAGCACTGTTTTCCTGAGCCATCAAGACAATTTCACCTTGTCGAAATAATGCAGCGTATTCATGCGTACACTGTCTCCGATAATAAGAACCATTTTCTTTTCCACCGGCTTTTCTTTACTGTTCAAGTGTTTCCGACTTCGGAGGAGATTCCAGCCAGAGCGAGGAGCAATCCCCCGGCCATATCTCTGTCCATCCTGAATCCTGTGAGCATTTTACGGCCCCCTCCCCTCCCACAATGATGATGATTGCGATGATGAAGATGACGATTAGTGCGTCCAAGAATCTGGGCTGCAGAAAACTCTAGATTCCATCTCTTCAAGATCCTATTAGTGCATATTATAATACCCTTTATTGGCAAGCTTCTTCCATTGCTCATAACTTTGAATCTCGGGGATTCCCCTTCCCAAAGGGAATGGAATCAGCATCCAGGCTGGAATCGGCTCCGCGGACATTCACCACACAGCCTATAATTATCAGTATGTAGGTATTATTTTCTTGGAGAAAGCCGCTAAATTAAACCCTGTCTTATAGCAATCTCTTTTGGATTGCTAGGAAATCTCCATCGACCGAGCTGACTGAGAGAGAAAGCTTCCAGCCATTAGATTTCTGTACCTCGCTCTCTGGTTTGCATGTAGGAAATCCCCAGTTCAGCGAGCTGCTGCACGAGGCAATCTTGCCGAGAGATCAGCCAGACAAACGCAGCCAATTCTGCAATTTAGCGTACCCATAGAGCATGTGATGGCACCCGGGTTTACGTAATCTTTTCGCTTGTTTCGCTCCAGCAACTGGGTAATAGTGGCGGCAAGAGCGTTCAAATTTACACGCACTCACACAGCTCGCTATAGCTCATCCCCATAATAATGAATTGGATGCTTCAGTCCCAGTCGGAGCACTCATTTGCTCGATCAAATCAACGGGATAGTAATTATTGCACGCACTCTGTCTGCACCCCAGTCGGATTCCACACCAGTTTACCAACTCGCGCTCCTCCGACCAGATTCTGTAATAACCGCCTCCACTACAACTCATTAGCAGAGAAAATCCGCACCAGTTTCATCTCCATACCCGTCTTTAGCTTATTCCCAGGTCTTGCAAATTTCCCCCCGAGACCTGCTTTGTACTCTCGAGTCAACTGTATTTAAATTATCATTCTTCCGCCCCAGCTATTTTTCATATTTCTCTCCCACTTTTCACGCCGGTCGGGAGCGTCAATGATGCACGTAAGAACATAAGAACTGGAGCCAACCACTTTAAATGTTATCTCCGTTTGAAGTACGCTAGCCCTACAAGTTTGTGCGGATACATTGGGAGCACAGCCGTGTTTGTGGAGTACTCATCCGTTGAATTCGAGATTGTGTATGCCGCCCTTTAAAAAACACCAGCATGGAAATAACTTGTGGTTTTGCTGCAGTGCTGGGCGGTAAGGAGGTCTTGTGCGGAGTTTAAGATTGCTACTGCTTTGGTGGGCGAAAGTCAGCGGTTAGAAAGCCAGAGCTGGAGTGTAATTACAAGCCTGAATTCTGTGGAGATTTCTCCAACCGGCACCCTCTGTAGCCGTTTTCTTTGCAGTGGTTCCAAGGAGGTGGTGGGTACGCAAGAAGATTAAGGCTGGGGGAGCGCGAGACCATACTGAAAGCTTCAACAGAGAAATTAGGAAAAACCTCTAGAATCGATAGAGATTTAAATTAGTTCTTCATGAATCTTCTTCTGTGCTTCAGTCACTCCAATGGCAGAAAATTTGGGGTTATTGCCTTTAGAATTCATTTCGAATGCTGCATCGCTTGCCATGTGGCCATGTCACCGTTTGAGAAACGAAGCAAGATTTGAACACTTGTCAACTTTTCTAGTCTGGTCTTGTACCTGTCATCCTGTTTCTCTTGCTTTTCTCAGGCAAATAAACATGTATAAAGCCACTGCATCGTTTTCATACCAAAATTGCATTCAAAGACCGTGTGTTTTCATCCTCTTTGTGAATCCTGCAGTAGCTGCAAGCACCTGTGACTATCGTGTGGATGTTGCTCGATCGGTGAAATTTGCATTGCAAGCAGCGCATCCGTTTAATCGGTGAAGACATTACTTGAGCTCCTGCGGTCATTTAGACGAGAGGATTTTTAGTTCTGCAGGTTAAAAACTAGAGTTGAGCTTGTACGTCGGAGCGATTATGGGGCCGAATCGGGTGAAGAGTTTCCGTATTGAAAGGTGAAAGAGGAAAGAGGTGAAAGCATGAAGTTATTCGAATACGGAAACCGTTTTAGAGCTGTAAGACATGGAGCACCTTCCAAGTGCGAACTAAGCACTGAGCATTATTCCATGTTGGGCCATCTCCTTGTTCGAGATCCATCTGCGGAATCTCGTTGAGATAAGTAGAGTTCTGGGTAATCTCCAATCTGTGCTGTTCACTCCTCTAGCTCCTCGTCTCCAGAGGGGTTCATCATGTATGATGAAGTCATTTAATGAGTATAAAAAGCTCGTAGACGTGCTAACTAAGGAGGTAAAGGTCCGCCACCCCGGCTCTTCCTCCGTAGTTTGGAAGAAGGGCTAGGTATGGATGGGCTGGTAATAGCTAAATCTGTGTGTACTGCCTGAGTCAGATCTGCCGATTCTTTGGATGCACGCACACGACATAAAAAGGCGATTAGTGAGAGAGAAAGAGATGAGGAGACTGGAGGAGGCCAATTAATAAAAATCCTTCGCACCGCTCTTTTTTCCCACTCCTACTGAAGGCAGATCAAAGGCATCCTGCCGCGAGATTCATATCCGAAACTTGATCTTCATCCTTCATTTCCCATGCAAAAATTCTTTCTTAATTGCCATTTCTAATCATTCCAGTCTTATTCACTTTACTTTCCCTCTTACCTTCTCTCAAGCCATCCAATAAACCCGCCACCCACCACCACCACTCAATTCCTCTCCGTATCCATTCTCATCTTTAAAAGTATCTCCCGACCCCAAAGTCTTAGCTAATGAAACCCTCAGAATTACATTTACTAAAACTACCACCCTTTTTCACCGTTTTCCCACTCATGCCAAACGCTCCCAGAGCCTCCTCAAAATCCTCTCCTCTTGCTCGTCTTCACACCCGTCCGTCTTCATTCAGAATCTTTTACCCCAGCCTCCGTTGCCTCCTGGCATATTAACAGGATCAGCTTTGTGCGCAAATAGCCAACGGCCAAAGAAGCAAGAAGAACTAGCAATTAATACTACCACACCTACAACTTGCTAGTTTGTTATCATGAGACATGTAATGTTTTCGAATTCCAATTGGGGTTTCTAATTTTGAATCTGCAGTATGATTCTTTCCTGAGACGTCTGCAGGAAATATAAAATTCTCATTTGCAATAATGAAGGTAAACTGATAAAAGTGTATTTTACCAATACCTCCTCTCATCAGTATCAGTGCTATCCGAGCATGACAATTTAGGATCACGATACTCTATGTCCAAAATTTAACTATGAATGCAAGCTGTACAGCTTGAAAAAATTGAATACACCATACACCCTTACCCCTCCTTTGTCCCATATCTTGATAAAGTCATTTCCATGATGTAATGCGAGGAAAGCTTCTGTAAACTAACATTCAAACCAAAGGCACAGACGGTGACGAGAAAAGCGGATCGAGGCTGTGCATCTTCTTCTGGACATGTTCGTAAGTTAATGCAGAGTTATGGGCAGGGGGGAGGTGTTTCAAGATATTTATGTGGCTGGTAGAAAGTTTACAAGTCGTATATTTCTTCCCTTGCTTCAACTCCTTTTCAATTTCTAATGATTTGTGGGGCCAAAGGTTGATCGGGTATTTTATGTCCGATCTAAACTTTCCTCCTTTTCACCATTTTCAACTTACCGATGGACATTCCCCATGCGATGAGTACAGGTCAACGCTTCTCGCCCAACTTTCTCTCCCGGAACATGTATCACTCTTCCGTTATGAATAAGTCAATGAGGGGTGCTATACTCGCACTACAAATTTCTTTGTCATCCGAAGCCATTTCATGCGGCCGCTCCCAAGTCCAACTTGTCCATTAGGGAGCAATCTATGCGACAAAATTTATTGGGAGTTCAAGTTCCTTTTCGTTTTATCTGCCATTAGTGCCTCCCATTTTTCCATCATGTTGGTGCATTATGCATCGTTGCATCTAAACATTGCTGGACATTTGTCCCGCTAGTATGCAAATGTACATGTATTACCCCAATCATCGCCTTGTAATGGACCCTGCATCACCAATCACCACCCACCCGTGCAAGTATCTTGTAAAAGCTTTTTCTGCCGCCCGTCGTCTCACTTATTGTGCCCATCGCCCACTGATCTTGATCCATCCGCCTGGTGTCGAACCCCTCATCACCACCCAAATGTGTCTCAAATTAACATGCTTGTTTATGGACTGGAAAACTGAGATGCGGATCTGGGCAAGGCTTCTCGCTACATCCGGGGTGAAAAATCCCCTTCTTCCATGCAAACCTCCAGTGAGCATTAATCCTTGTCCGTCTCCGACCACTTGCCACGGCTCATCTGGGCATATGTTTAGCGGATGAAAAATAAGGCGGTGGCTCATGGTTTACGATGACGATCCCTCAAAATAATGCGGATGGATGGTAGGTGTCAGAATGTGGATTTACGGGTGGAGGCGAGCAAACACTTGTTGGATTCCAGAATTCAAAGCGCTACCGCCGAGAGAGAGGAAGATGATTGACGTAAATATATGCTCGGAGCGGAGAAAGTGGGCAGGGAAAAGCGGAGAAAAATGTATCTTTCTCACATATTCAACTGACTTTTGTGAGGATGAAAGAGTGGCTAAATATTAAGAGGATAATGGGGCTCACCACAGGGTAGGGTGAGCCGAGGGGAAATTTTTACTCATGGGTAGTTAGGAGTACGACAGTCAAGACAAAAGTTTAGGAATCACATACCGTTTCTTCGGCTTTCTTTTGTCTGCCAAGGCATTGGTGGGGAATAGTGGGACTCCACTAGCTTTCTCCACAAGAGGATTCAATGAATGAAATGATACAGAAGAAGGGGAAATATAAGTAGCTTTCACAAGGATGAACATGTAGTGTTGGGAAGATGAGCTTCATCGTCCATGTCTTGTTCGCCATCTCTCTCCTCTACACCCACTGTATCTTGGGAAGCTCATTTTTTATTCGACTCACATGGCAAACGTTCCAAGCTTTTGTGTATTCTTCACCCCCACTCTCTTGACTTTACCGGAAAATAAATTCCTTTAATGTTACCATCTTACCTCCTAACTCGATCATATCGACAAAAGCCTACATTTTTTATCTCATCCAAAACAAACCTCTCTACATGACACAATCTTTCCACATCATGTCATAATAATATTATATATCCCGGAAAATACCTTCCAATTTTCAATTATTTGCCTCCCTGAGCTGTTGACAATAAATAATCTCACACACAAGTTACACTCGTAAGTAACTGTCCATCCCTACCCCTTCCACCTCCACCCTCTCTAAGCTTCCAACTAAACTTTCTTCTCGGCTCGCTCACCAACGCACAAGTACGTTTTCCAGCCTTTTGTAAGGATTTGCTGCCGTGGCTTCAGGAACAAACGTGTCTTTATATTCCAAACTGGTAGTCAGTCCCTCGTGCTACGATTTCATGACGCAGCGCAGCTCGTACAGCCTCTAGTCAAAGGATTAGCCTACCGGACTGAAAAGTGTAATCATTTTTCTTACAAAGACAACATCGTGCTCCTTTTAGCACTCGCGAGAGCGAGTACGCTTCTAATAAATTCTACCCACTTGAGCTAATCTCATTGAAATTCAGGTCAACCTCGATTCGATAAAATTCAATCCATTTTCTTTGCTGTTTACAGCTAACATTGTTATCTCACTTTCCCCCTTCCGTCGCCTTGTGCAATGCATGTCTTCAGAAGAGCCTTCCATTTGCTTATGGCTTTCGGCCATAAACCCTTTTGAAGACTGCATGGTGCAGCTTCATGCCAAGAGAAGTCTTTTGGACACAAATGGATGGCACATGGCTTGCATGATCGTAAACAGTAGATGGTGAAACAGAGTTAAAAGACTGTATTGCTGCAAAACTGAGGATGAACGTTGAGTGAATACAGGCCTAAAAATTCATTAACTGCTCATGTACGGCAATGTCCTGGGAAAATGCGAGGGTGGCACAGTCAAAAAACATGAATTGAGTACATCATAATGATTTCTTTTTGTGCATAATAATGTTCCTCTTGAGAGAAAAAAAGTTTTGGCGGGTGCGTAAGAAAATTTGAAGTAAAAGTTGCGAATTTTTGCGAGGTCAATAGCACGAGGATTTAAGGTTTGTTAAGATTGCATTAGTTGAAAAGTTTGTGCAGTTGTTAGTTGCATCTGTGTTGCATACACGAGGGATTTGTGATTTGGCGAGTCTGTAGTAGTTTTATCCTCCGGTGCAATAACCCGGTAAAAGTTTTAATTCAGGCCTTTCATCGGCTAAGAAAATGGGTTTGTGTATTAACTTTGTTCTTGGGGAAGGCATTGTCTGCGGCGCACAGTTATAACAACTTTTCCCCATCAAGTAAGCAGATTTGAGAAAAGTTTATTTCGGGCTCTTACGCTCGTTTGTACTTTGTCGAGTTCGGCTACGCTCTCTTGGGTAGTTCAAGTTGACGCACACGGAAGGGGCAATGAAACTTACTCCTCTCTTGCAGCCTGATAGTTAAGTAACGTCCTTTGTGAATCTTATTGTTTCCAGTCATACTATGGGAACACGAGCCATGACGCGGAACCACCGGAAGAGCCCAGATCAGAACAATGGAACATCATCGACATCAGCTTTGCCATGTGGCAGCAGTGGCAGCAACTTTTCCGCAAATAGCAGCACTGGCGCAACTTCCGGCCAAACCGGCTCGGAGCCTCCGCATCATAAAAGACGTCGCGTAAGCTCGTCAGCAGGAGCTCCTTCCAGCAGCGGAAACAATAGCCCGAGTAAAAACAATAATAACTCAATTACTGAGACTTCAACCAAAGGGATCAATGCCAACCCCAGTGGTGTGTACCCAGTGACCTCTGCTGGCAACCATGGAAATCCCCCCAGCTCTCGCTTCAAGTTCCCTCCCACTGGTCCCAGTTCCAGCGGCTCTTCTTCCACGTCAAGCACCCGAGCGTCAGCCACCCCTGTCAAAAGTGGCAATAAAAGTCACAATCATGCAGACAACGACACAGGCCACGGGCCTGCCAACGCCGAGGAGGAGTATCACAAATGTGTTCTTGAGACGCAAGCAGCTCTACGGAGTTTGTCAGCTGAAATGCCTGCAATGGCAGCAAATCGGCCTGGAGAAAATGTCAGCACCACTTCCGCTTTTCATCCAAGCCCAGTTCATAATTCATCTCCCTCGAATTTGTCACCTGAGCCCGTGTCTCGAGTGGACAATCCCGGCCGACGCTCAGTGATGGGTCTTCCGGAATCCTCTCAACTGTTAGACATTAGCAACCACTCCAGTCTCCGCAAGGAAATGGAGAAAGAGACGGATCTCACGAGACGTGAAACTGGAAATGAAGAGCAAGTATTCTCCGATTGGTGGTAGTGGTTACAATGATCGTGATCATGTGCTGACTAACTTAGACGATGTGAAGAAAGAGCACCCTTCAGCCAGCAAGCATGCTTCAGTGAAATACAACGCACCAGACTTTAATGAGTTGGTAGATGATTCGAATTCCGCTGATTTGGAAATCAGCATTGATGATGAGGAAGCCAAGCAGCCAGCGAGTGGCAGACATGGGAAGGACGGCGGGGAATGTGGAAAAAAGAACGCGATGAATTCCCAATCACCTATGCATTCACCCTCGTCATATTACGAGTACAAGATAGCTGGACCGGGTGCCCATTCGGCTTTCACGTCGGCAGCAAGTGTCGGAGGTCAGCATGGGCATGGGCAGCAGCCTCAACAGCATTTGCAACACGGAAGCGGCAGTATGAGTGTATTATCTGGTGACGGTGGTGTAAATCACATGGGTATGCTGACTGCAGGAAATTGCACAAGCCAGGCTCCCTCCTCCTCCTCCTCCTCGTCGTTACTTTCGTCATCAGTGTCGGCAACGACGGTTGCCGGCGGGGTTGGAAGCGTTGCATCTGGCGTAACTTCCGTGTACTATAACTTAGAGAATCAACAGCACCAGCGATCTTCATTCGACTTTGTCGACAATCATAGCCCTGCCAGTTCACCATTGACGCCCAAGCAGTACACAGTGCTGCAGCCAATGACGCCTGTGGATCATCCTGGAAAGGTGGGATCCGAGTCATCGCGCAGCGGAACCATGTCTCCAGCCACTCCAGGTGGAACTGCCAAAGGTACGCAACACAACCACGCAGCTTTCCCCAACTTTCTCTCCTCCAAACTTTCTCCAGTAGCAAAACTTTCCCACCCAACTTCCTCTTGTATCTCTTCCAACTTTTTCCCACTCCAACTTTCTCCCCATTTTCAAAACTTTCAATCGATCCTTTTTTATCATCATCATCATCCACCAATGTCACAGTCGAGCCTATATTGCCTCCCATTTTTATTGTCCAATAATATTTTCCCATCATCATTCCCTCTAACCTCATGCCTTCCATTGCAATATCCCCTGCTTCATCCACTAAGTCATCCTCTGTTTCTGTATCCCCCAAAAAATGGACTTTATATTTTGTACTGCTGTGGCAAATTTTTACCCACATTTTAAGCCGAATTTATGTTAAATGTGCTTCTTTGAATTCTTAGATTCAGCTCTCTGATTATTTGTTGAATTTCCAAACATAATTTTTGTTTCACCAGAATAATTTTACTTCTAATTCCTGATTTTTTCATGGTTTGGCCTTTAGTTCATAAGTAATTCTAGTCTCTCATTTTGAGTATGCCCGTTAACAAATTTGCATTTATCATGTGCTACTCCCTTTGTATATTCATCATAAGTATTCAAATTTTGGGGCTAGTAAGAGTCTCTCTCTCTTGATCCTAGTAGCGATTGCTGAGTTGAGCAAGTAACCTGTTCAAATCGTTGCCCAATTCATGGTACTAATAGTAAAAATGTTCGCACCTGTAGTACTCAGCTCTGCAATTGGCCGGGTTGTGCACGGCATGCCACAATATCACTTTGACCTTCCCGTCAACATATATATTTTGAGAATTCTCAGATTTTTCCTTTTTTTATACTAACTACTCTTATGCTATGACTATGTGATTTCTATGTTAAAAACTTCAAGAGAAGTTGCTATTTGTCACGCAGAAACCTACGTTTACTCTAGTTCTAGGACTTGTGCCATAGCATTCGCTGAAATGTCGTGCATTCCAGGCTCTTGAAACTGCTCAGTTTCTCTTACATTCTTTGGCGAAGGTTTTCTCTGCGACTAAGGGGTCGGAATTTCTATTCGTGTTGACTGCGAATTCGTAAATTCCGTAAATGTGTTCTCCTGTGACTATGGATGCTTTGGCTCCAGTGGGAGGCAACCATTTTGTAGGCGAAATGTATGGGAAACATATGGCGTAGTGTCCATTAGAGCCATGAGGCATAGTGAAACAACTGACTGCACATAATAGCCTACCACGCAGACACACTGAGAGACAAATAGGAGCAACCAGCGAGAGCGAGAGAGAAAGAGAGAAAGGCTATCGTTTTACATTACAACTTTAGCTCAGACTAAAAAGAGAAAGTAGCAGGAACAAAATGCTATGGAAGAGAATTCCTGCAGCGATTGCACACTCCACTTTCTCTGCTGCCTCCACTTTCTCCTCCTCGCATTGCATCCTTACGCAGGGATAGACAGTTCAAACTCTTAGCCTTTTCAGCCATATTTTTCACATGGATGTCTAGTTCCATCTAAGCTTATCTGTTGGGAACGTCACATCTCCCCACTCCTGAGTGCTTTTCCTACTCTCAAGCGTTGAACATGAGATGGATAGATGGATACAGAAGTCTGATTGAAAAGAGAAAGACGTCTTGGATGAATAGACAAAGATGGTGGCTCAATAGTGCCATGAAAAGGCATCCGCCTGTTTGGAGGCTGCACAGCCATTGGGTCTCACATTTCGTTATTGCATGCGACTCTCCATGAGACTTCTTCTGCAAGAAAGTATTGCAGTATCAAGACGTCGTATACCTTAGAATCCTTTGTTTTTAGCCCCAATAGACATTTTGGTTTTTAGTGTACGTTTTTTATTTGCAACGAATAGTATATTTTGTTCGTATTTTTAGTCCGTTTGTGATTCACTCGCAGTTATTCAGCACCAACCACTGCCCTTGCACCTTGACTGACGAAAAATTCCTTCACAACCTATCCTAACTGACTATCGTAGTTAGAAAGAAAACTTTCACTATTATAACACATATATACAACATTGAGCTTCACCTGCTGTCGGTTTGGATGATTGGCAAAATCAAACCAATACTATTTACGATGCGAAAGACGCAATGATAGGAATCCATTGTTTGTTCCAGACCCATCCAAGTGTCCGACGCCGGGCTGCAACGGACAGGGTCATATCACGGGTCTCTACTCTCATCATAGAAGGTAACGGCGCTTGTTGCTCCACTGGATAATACACGTACAAGCAGTGTTGGTAGACCAGCTTATCTCGAGATTGAGAAATAGGTATCTTAACACAGCTCAGGTTCAGAGACATACATTTTCGATTTCAATAAGCAGCACAGTTGGTTCCAAGTCCGTAGCAGGAGTAACACCGCCCCACTAGGGAATGAACTAACTTTGCACATTAAACTTCTATTGTAAGAGTTTGAAATCTTCTAATAGTAGAAGTGCATTCTATGCACTTGATAAACTACACGTTTCCAACTCAACTTGCATAATCTGCCACCCACCCTCTCAAGTTGTAGATGACAAACAGTCAGACTGCACAGATTACCGACTCCAGACGCCCGCTTTGGCTAACACGTCCAATTTTCTTCGCCGCACTTCCACAAACTTTTCATTAGGTCAAACATTA
>VRMD01002998.1:0-11850 GCA_009872375.1 Sminthurides bifidus | reverse complement strand
GCGGTGAAAAAAATGATATCGATATGAGATAAAGCCATAGCGAGCAGCGGGGAAGGATGAACGTAATAATTTTATAAGACAGGAGCCGAATATGATTGTGAGCTTGGAAATGCTCTGGAAGCAGGAGTTTGTAAATGTGATTATCAGCACAGACTGTTAAGTGAACCGAGTATGTGGGTGAAAGCAGGAGGACAGGATGCCACTGAGACCGGACTTTAAAGCTGGAGTTGGGAACTGTAGCCTGAGCAGAAGTGCAGACTCACAGGGGATGCTAATGCGACAAACTTGGCGTTGAGACTGCACCCAAAATTGAAGTCAGTGTGGGGCCTTAATAGAATTTAATGGTGGTGATGTAATAAGGAGAAAGACGATTTGTTTTCAACTGAACGGATTTAACTTTTATGGTTTCAAGTCAAGTGCTTTCAACCCCGCAGTTTATTGCTGGAGGGTAGCGGCGGCCAAACGCTTTGTCGCTCTTCTTAGCGCGTCATCCCTACTACATGTGCAACATGCATCTCACATGTCTCCGGCGGTGGTTGAGATGGTGCAACCGGGAGAATTATTCGCTTGTGAGCGAGAATGCACATTTCGATCGCATGTTATTGGGTGCAGGGAGCAGTTGTCAAGGCAATGCAGTTGTTCGCCTCCTGCCTGCCACAAGGCTGGTGGGATTCGGGGAGCCGGTTTGGTGTTGCGGGTGGAATTCTTCTCATACCTATTAGGCATAGGGAGACAGAATTGAATAATGCAGAACGCATTGGGTGATTTGAGTGGACGGGAATTTGAAATAAGGAAGATAAATTGACCAATTCCAATGTAATCTAATTTAATATTTTTTCCGACCTCATGTCGATGACGAGCGGGGACGGTATGTGGTGTATGAATCGGTCGTGATATCAATCTCTAGATCCTAACACACAACTTTCAGCCACATCCACTATTACGTCTAACAAGGCTTTGATTGTGATGAATCGATAAATCGATTTACATCGCCGGATTATGATCCATCTGAAACATGAAACCGACCGAGTTGCAGCACGGACAAATGAGCATTTCATTCCATAATTCTATAAACAGGGCAAATTACAATCTCGTTTCCGTCTTGAGACGGCAATGCCACCAAAGAAACATAAACGGCATGCATATGAGACCTGAAACCTGTACGCCTATAGCGGATCCCAGCCCAAGTAAGCTTGGTTTGAACTTGAATTTTTGTTTGACGCATTTTTCATTCAAATGCAACCTATGGTATCTTATGGGATGAAAAACTCACCGTCGCTGAAAAGAGTTGAACACAACTCACGAGCAGACTTAAAGAGAGACAGGATAAAATTGACGTGAATAATAAAGACCGGGCCGAAAGATAGTTTAACCACTTAACCTTCTGGTTTTCCCTGTTGTATTAAACAGTGAAATCTTCTAAGCCAAAGAACCAGCTCCCGTTCCGACCACAATCAAACAGGATTATATGGCTCAGGGTAGTGGATCCGAGTTATTCACTTAGGCGAACTGGCGGTAATCCGAAAGTGATTTACTGATGAAGGTTTCGAGGGTTAGTAGGATGAGTTTGGGAATATGCAGCTTTGATGGCATAGAGTTTGGTGAATATTTGTGAAAGATATTTATTTCTTTGGTTGCACTGCGCCTAAAGACGAAATGACAGCCTGGGTTAAATGTTAATAGAGGTGAGAATGTATTGCGAGAAAGGGGAGACGATGAATTAGGGGAAGACTCTGTCTGAATGCAATGGGGGAAAGTTTGGTGTGTGGTCAACAATTTTATTAAGAGCTTTAGACAAAAGTACTTGAAAGAGATTAGGGTGTGATGGTTCATTTGATCCAATTTCGGGTATTATATCATACGTCCAGGGTGGCCTCTACACATACGCAATACTCGCTTGAAGCTCAATCATCTTCCATCCCGTAGATTCTGCAGTCGCTTCAGAGTAGACATGAGAAATTGACCAAGAATGGGAGGAAATAAATCGTAGATACAACCACAGGAGAATGCGGAATTCAAAATCGACATCATGATACAAGTTATATATGGAGCTGGATTCGCATGGAAAAGTTTCCTTGAACTTGCTACCAATAAGGACTTTGATAAGTTGGGAAGCTCATCAGATGACTTTTGAGCTTGTCGAAACAAGACTAGTTGGGACAAGAGATAACTGGCGTTACAAAATGTTTAAGTGCTGCAGCTCCTGATGAAAAAAGTTGGGTAGTAAAAATAAAAGGTTAATGAAAGTGTAAAAAGTTTTTGAGAATGCCAGAGGAAAGAAGGAAAAGTTTAAAGATAGAGGAGAGTGAAGATGTCTGAAAAGTTTTCGCTGTTGGAATTCTCGCAATCGTGTTTCCACGCTGGAGATGAGGAGAATGTCAATAGCTGAAAAAATTGGTCGACTGAGCCTCAGCTGCAAATTAAGAAAGAGACAAGAGCAAGTTTTAGGTGGTAATTTGAAGGAGTTGCTAGTCTTCGCTCAGTGCTGATGAAAAGCATGGTTCAGCGAGTTTGCAATAAGTGAGCTATTGTGATGATGAAGAGGGAGAGAGAAAATGTTGGAAAAGATGCTCAAAGACTGGCGCTTCACAATGTGATTCATGAAGTGAAGAGGAAGAGAGAATGAGAAGATGACGATGAGCTAAGAATTTTTAAAAATCTGAAATGCTAATAAAGTGTTGCCTAAAATGGCTTCCAGACATTCTTAAGAGGATCCGTGAGTTGGGGGAACGGGAAGCAGATAGTGTGATTTTCCCATCTCCTACGGAATGAAGACGTGAATCTTGGAGCACAGCCTGTGCAAGAATCTCTCAATTGCTGATCCTAGGCACACCACCACACAAAGCACAGTGAGGGGAATTAAATTAACGAACATTATGCATCCAGGAATTTAAGACAAGCAGTAATTAAAAGCCTGAATTATGCTCTTCTGTGACGCAGAGACCATTCCATGGAGCAGCCTTCAGCCCAGCATTTTCAAACTCCCATCTTGAACTTTCACAACGCAAGGTTGCGGAAGCGCGCCACAGAGAATGAGCGAACTAATTCTCTTTAGTAATGCCTAATTGTGTCAGTTAGTTGGTTGACTCCAAGGAGGAAATTGGATACCAGAGTGAAACTAACTTTGAGACTTGTCGTATGCAGTCATGGATTTATTTCACGGAAGTATACCGCTTTATCGATCTTCCATCCACAACGCCGTCCAGACAAGTTCATCCCCACGTTGTCTGCTTCAGACATACAGCCACTGAGAATTTCTTACTTACTTTCAAACTCAGGCTTAATCGTTGCCACTGGGGCATTATAAAGGGCATTTTGACACCTCATGTGCATATGGCACTCTTAGGCTTTTTCAAATTGCTGAGATGATCAAGCAGTTGCCAGGAAAGTTTACAGTAGCGAGTTGCCGAAAGCCAAACCTTTTCAGTTCAGCAGCCGGGAGGGAATGAAAACAGCTATCGATTTTTATAATAGCAAAGCTAAAGCTTGAATGCTGACATTTACTTGCGTAGCAGTGCTTGCATTTGAATCTTAGGAAAACCATTTTTGAGAGAACTGGTTCAAATATTGAGTAATTCGAAGGACGAATTTTTCAAAATCACCAAACTGCCTTACTTACTCACATAAGTTGATTCAGGGTTTTTTTTGAGAAACAGAAGTGTTGTGAAAAGGTTCATTGCCAAACCAAATTTCATAGTGGAAGAAAGAATCCGCAAGAATCCGGAAGAAAAGCTAAGACCGTCAACTAACTTCCATACAGTGTTTCAAACTTTGGAAGTTTTTTTGGAGCCTGATTCCGGACCGCAGTATTTTTGAAAGTCTCGATTGCAAAGGACTGGAAGGATCTTACCAAAGCTACAAAGCTAATCCGCTAGTCTACAATAAGTTGTCACGTCAGAGACTCCGTAAACGTCCGAAGAAAACGAGTTACGAATGACAGGATAGACATCGACATAAGCTGGAGCAAAAGTTGGGCAGATCGGATTATAAAAGCTGAGGCATTTTTTCAGAGGAAGCAGTCAGTCTCCAGGCTTGAATTCCGTCAAGAACATTATGTGAACACAGGAGCGCGTATAACTTGGCAAACGTTATTCTGCCAAGGGAAACAGCAAATGGTAGTCTTTGAGAGGGACTTTTGTGGACAAAAAAATCGGATGAATAGCGTCGTGGTGTGGCGTAGCTTAATTGAAAGAGCTGGGAAATGAGGAAAATTATTCAATTAAAGTTAGTAGAATGTGAAGAGACCAAGGGAGTTTTGATGATAAAGAGAGACTAACTCGTTTATTCTAGTAAGGTAGAGCTGGATGGAGTTGAGCGAATTGGGTTGAAAAAAGGGAAATTTCCTACTCGCTCCACTCATTCCAGCTGTTGGCAGTAATACATTTCCCAGACTTGGTGAAAAGAAAATGATGAATATGATTGAGCTAAAAAGTGGTGAATTCATTCGGAAGAACTGTTTGAAATGGCACAAAATCCCGAGCAACTCGAGTGTGTAACAAGGTGGTGCAGCACCACAGCACTCTGTCCAACTTACCGTAAGATGAGGCAGACAAATCCCATGAAAAGTCTCTCAGCAAGTATAGAATAAATATCCAGCCGGCAATAAAATACTAAAGACGAGTCATAGGCTACGAACCCGGCTTGAGCGAAACAGCATGGCGGATGGAACCCTGGACGACAGCAACGCCGGCCGTAAATCAAATATCGACAAGCGAGAACCAGGAGAGCAGTGCTTGTAACCATCCGATGTGACAGTTCCGTTAGCAGCGCTTACGTAATATGAAACGTGCTCCGTGAGGCGAAAAGAGTTTACGCGAGCGGTAGTAACATTTTAAAAATGGGACCTAACAAGGCTTAAGAGTGGCGGATCTGCTCTGATGGCCGAAAAGCTGTGGAGTAGCCCTCATGGTGATGCGAACAATGGGTAGGGAGAACGGACACTAATTTGAGCTGGCATTGTTGTGGAGCTGAGAAGAATTTTTTGATGACTAAAATAGTTAGAATGATGGCTACTTTGTTTTAGGCAGTTTTTACGCAGGGTGCGCGCGACAAATGTGAGAAACGAAATAAGAGCCACTTTTGATCTTGGTTTAGATGATGAGAATAATTTGGAGAATAATGAGATAATTCGTGAAATCTCTTCTTACCCCTGGTGTGGAATTGGGGCTGATGATCACAAGCTGAATAGGATTCTGGAAGAGAGGAACCATTTGGGAACCATGCTCTGAGTTGATTGGCTGGCAAAAAAGGCTGGGCTTTTCAGCCGCAAGAGCGAATAGGGAAGGAAGGGAAAGCCCCCTGCCAAGGAGTGAGCCGGGGAACTGAAACACCCTGACGAGTTGTTCACAACGACATTCTTCCTGATGATGCTCTTTCTCGCTCGGCCACGTCTGCAGATCTGCCATACAATCCTGGACTTGAAGTACAAAATAAACGTTTTCAATTGCACGGATCTCTTTGATCCACCATGTACTCCATAAGGTGAAGTTGCTGCTTGCAATTTTTTGGCTTCTATGGCGAATTTCTTCTTAGTTTGTCCATGAATAAGGAGGCTTCTTCAAAGTGCCGACCGCGATTACCTTGACTAGCTTGATACGTGCATTTGTAGCTGTAAGTGTGCTAGGCCTGATCTCTTTGATCCACCATGTACTGCATAAGGTGAAGTTGCTGCTTGCAAATTTTTGGCTTCTATGGCGAATTTCTTCTTAGTTTGTCCATGAATAAGGAGGCTTCTTCAAAGTGCCGACCGCGATTACCTTGACTAGCTTGATACGTGCATTTGTAGCTGTAAGCGTGCTAGGCCAGGAACAGGGCTGAGGGCGTTTTCTCAACTTGATAGACTAATAAGTCATAGTCAGCAAGGACGGGAACGGTAGGATAGTAAACATGTTGAATGGCCACATGAGCTTGGGTGTACATTAGGTGGAGGAAATGAGATTTGGGTTAGAGATGATGATGCCCCTGATGGTTGGTGGTTGTAATGAGAAACGGAGGGATTACAAGCGGGCAGCAAGGATTTGAGAGGTGGCAGCAGGAATCCTATACGGTGGCAACGGGGGTTGCGAGATTTTTTTTCAACGCACTTCCCTATGAGGTAGCTGGAAAAAAGGGGAAGACTCGGAAGAGGGAGTTACTAAGAAGAGAAAGAGCCGGAGTGAGAGAGAGAGAGAGAGCGAGTGCGAGAGAGAAAGAGAGAAAATTAACCATCAAGAACCAAGTGTTGAGAAAGATTACTTGTCAGTTTCTATTAAGCTACTATTGAATCTTGTTCACCAGAGTTCGGGTTGCACGCGACACGGGAGACTTGAAGAAGTATCTGGCCAGGCAGGGCAGCGAAGGAGTTGTAAAAGGACACGGCGGAGGAAGGAATATAGGGCCGGCAGGGGAAAATATTAGGTGGTGCGGGGTGTTAGCAACTACCAGGAGTTGAGTGAGAGATGATCATGTGGTGGCCCTAAAGTAGGAAAACTAGGCAAGAGAGGAAAAGTTACGCTAGTATTTCTCAGTCAAGGAGTAGAGACGAAACAACGAAGAGACAAGAGTGAGTCGTGCAAACATTTTTATATCAAATCCTCATTAACGTCCTTTACCAGGCCAGGCACGTGGGGTGGAAGGATTTCTCCGTGTTATTGCTTTAGATTTCCGCTAACTCACAGCTAACTTGTGTGAAAACATGTCGATCGAATATTTAATTTATAATCTGCAAAGTAGAGACTGAGCAATTACCTGGTGTTGGTGTTCAACGTGTTCAACAGTATAAGCAGCTCAAGAAGGAAGAGAGCTGCGAAGGTTGCCAGTTGGTGATTTTGTGCGTGTGAAGAACAGCTGGAGAAAATTTTCTCCTTGCCCAGCCTCGATGAAGATGCTACATCAACAAACTATCCATGTCACCGCGCCATCGGCCATCCAGCTCCATTCTCAACAAACATTTCAACGATCTCCGTTTGCCATCCAAGAATTACTCGGGCTCAATAACAATAATAGTGGGAGCAACGAAAACAGATATTGCAATTATAACTACAATCGACTCTTCCCAAGTGGTCACACGAACGGTCACAGTGTCGTCGATGGCATTCCCGGAAGGCTGAACAGCTACTTTGCTGCTGCTGCTGTTGCAGCAGTTTCCGGTTTCAGTAACGGCGCCGATACCGCCGCCGGAGCCAACTGCCTCGTCAGGCATTCTATCGATGGTGAGATATTTTTCCAACCATCTTCCAGCAAACCAATTACCTTTTACTCAAGCTCGTCATTGGCAATCCGTTCCACTTTTGAGATTTTTTGCCCTACTGATAATCTCGTTAGAATGAATAGGTAAACGCTCGAGGGAGATGTCAAGGTAATTTTCCACAGTTTAACTTAATTTTCGCTACGTCTAGCGGCGGGAAAAATCAGTTAGTGTCAGTTGCTTTTTCCCTCATTTTTCTCGCTCCAAATGCCTCGGGTGACAGCAAGTATGGAAAAATTGTTTCCGGGGTCCTTCACCCAATGCAAAGTTGTCGGGGGCTGTTCGCTCCTAGTGAACATTTCGTCTCCCAATCTCCAATACATGTAGGTGGGCTGATCAAGTGAAAGTCAATTAGTGCCTTAGTTATGTGGATTGGAAGTTAATAAGTCAGAAAGATTGTGTGCCAAACGACGGCATTTCCTGCACCTGATGTTAGGCAGTAAGCACGACGTGAGAATTATCACAAGGGGTGAATTGCATTAGAATGAAAATAGCAACTTAAATTAGTAATGGGTGAATCCAAAGATTGCGAGACGATACGGCGGAGGGAAAACATTTTTGATATGGCGTATTACTTGAGAAAAATACAGACTTGGCCAATGGTTGGTGGAGGTGAACATTTCAACGGTTAAGCATAAGTAGATCATCAGGAAAGCTGTGAATAATGAGCTGCATGATACTAAATCGTCCTCTGAGTTCTGCTCATTGCGATAATGGACCAAACTTGTTAGCCAGTAACAGAGCGGCCATTTTGGTATTTACCGATGAGGAATTAATTAGTAGTGGAAGCATCGAATAAAAGCTCCGGGGAGGATGCACTGTAGAATGACTTGGTAATTCCATTATGCACACATGAAAGACTCCATCAAAGGAGGCAGGTGTTCGAGATAAGAGGGACACATTCTCATCCCTGAATACCGCATTGCTGCACAATACTCGAGTCGGTACCTCTTTCGATAGTTTAATAGTGTGAGAGCTCGTCGTAGTAAAAGAAGTGCGAATTATGATATGAAAATACCAAGCACTTACACTTCACTAAATTTACATCGAACTTGTTACCAGGCGATTATATTTGTGTGTTTTTCTCGTATATGCAATCCACCTACTGGTAGAACTGAGTTTCAACACTTTTGCTAAAGCAACAACAGTAAGTTTAGTGAAAAATAAATGCCGAGTTTAGCTTTTCGCTGGAGAACTGATGAGGCTGAACAAGTAACGACACATATTAGCTGAAATGATGTGGCTGAAAAGTAGTATACACAAGAAAATATAATCACAAATCACTCTCTTGAACAGCAAAATCAAATTAGCCAAACTGAATTTGCAAGTTGGATAATTACATCAGCAAAGTTATTTGCACTTGATTCCGGCGGAAAGGAGAGAAATAAATTCGAATCCTTGTAAGCAAGCGCTGGAAATTAGGGTCATTTGTTCAGCGGAAGCTAGCGCAGAAAATCGATTGAGTAACTTAATCTGATTTGTAAAATGTGCAAAGTTCGATCTGAATGCAGTTTCTTAGAATAAGTGATTAGAAGCTTCTATCGTGACCTTCAGAGAAGCGGTTAATTCGCTTAAATAGCATGCAATACAATGACAAAGCTGCGACTAAAGGGGGACGGATTGATAGCGGTCGTGCTTCAAATTGCCACGTTTTGTTTCTTGGAGGGTAGCCACACTCTTGCCTTGGAGAGCGTAGCTCACCCGACCTAACCTTCAAAAACGATGGCAATTTTCGGAAAGAAATGGTGACGAGTTTAGAGGTTTAGAATCTTGAATGCCATCCTAGGTGAGTAATCTAAGCGGATTTAAGTCATGTCGGTTGGCTGGCCATAGGTACATACATAAGCTGTTGGGCATACGTTTGAAAATTAATCGGATAATGTACATAGAAATCGGATTAAAAAACCATTACGAGTCGGCAAGGTTTCAAGTATCGACTAGCTATTAATCTAATGGAGGGTAATGGGATGCAGCGCTGAGCTGAGATTCTATTGAGGAGGAATGGGGAACATGCATGGATTGACTGCTAGTTAGTTTAAACTTATTTTCGGTTAAGTGGAAAAATGTAACGCTGTTTTCACCAATTTCCTCCAAGACGCATGGGTGCTAGATTGGGTGAAGATGAGGCTTTGGCGGACCAATTTGGTATCTGGAAAATCTGACGACGGCGCGTGTTCATGCACTCGCCAAACTGTGAGATAACAAGCTGGCGGAAATGACAAGCTTTTGCTGGTACGGTGGAATTGGTAGTTTTAGAATGAGTAAATGGGGGAAAAGTTGAGAAAGAGTAAAAGTTTTATTTTTTCACACAGAAGAGCAATCCAAGCTGCTAGTTTTCCTAAAGAGGATAGGAATGACGACAAAAGTGTCGAATTACAAGCCGATTTGCAGATTAACGAGACGGAAAACATTTGTTGAGAGATGATTGTGTGGTTGAATGCAAAGAAGTAGGCTGGCGTGTGACTGAAGCCATGCTGATGGAGGAGAACGTCTTTAGGAATAATAGGATGCCATGGCTAGAAAGAGAGAGAGAGACAGAGAGAGAGAGAGAAAAAAAAAGCCGCTCAAGAAAATGATTTGAGGAGGATTGCGTTAAAATTATTGATTTGAGGATGCTCTGAGCGAAGATAATAAGCATGTAATTTGGGAAGGAGAGAAATCAATTGGGAGGAATAAAAGTAAATACTTGAGGGACTTGTCTTTTGGAGGGAGAAGGAGACTGCGATACAGAGATGGATGAGTATTTATTTTATTGACGAAAATGTGGAAGATAAAACCTAGATACGGATGTGTGGAAAACAAGTGGGGGATGTGTGCCTACTTCACTAGGTGTAGATCGGAGGATGAGGTGCGGATCATCGGATCCGCTATCTGCCGTTAGTGTACGCGGATGAGAGGTGGTGCGACAGTAACATTGCATGTATGTACACGTATTATGACTCCAGTATCACTCTAAATGGTTGGAAAGACACATAAGTGCAAATTGAAATGGGAATTTAATTCCCTCGGCTAATTAATAATCATTGAATGTTTAAAAGCAAAAAAGTAGAGAGTATGATACGCTGCATGTTATAATCCGTGGTAAAACTACAGCTGCGGCAGAGAAACATAAGGGAACAAGGATAGAATTAAAGTTACTCCAATGCTGTTATACATGACAAGAAGCTACAAACATGTATCCTAAAAGATGTGGGCTCTTGCACTCTCTCTTTTATTTATGCGGTGATTCGAGGCACTATCCGGGCGAAGATGAGAAAAACTTTGGGTATAAACTAGACGTGCATATGTGGAGAATTAGCAGACGAAATTGCTTTCACGCCTCGTTATCTACATGCGTAGGGACGGCTGGTTGCCGTTTGTACAGCATAAATTGCTAAAAGAGGCGGAAAAAGTCGCGAATTTGTTACAGTTACACGGCAACCTGGACGCGAGAGATATGCTGTTTAATCCATCTCCAGTCTCAGATTTTCCTCCGTGAGGTACATACAAGCGGCAGTTGGAAGGAAGCGATGGAAAAAGGCAGTAAAGTAACTAAATAATACATCAAGTGGATGCATATGGTGACAGAGTGAAGTGAAAAAGAAACAAGGGAAATTAGGAGAAGGGAACTCCGATAGAATTGAAGCAGGAAGCGAACAATAAATCCCCCAGCGGTGCTTGATATTCTAATTGCGTGGGCTTTCTCTTTGGGCACAATCGGTTCTCGGTTTTGTTCGATTAAGTTGATTAAATTTTTTCAACAGCTTCTTACGTCGCGCTAAGCTCACCGCGGAGGTGCTGCTTGGAGCAGGTCTCNGCTTGGAGCAGGTCTCATCATCATCTACGGGAGCGGATCGAGAGCAGATTTGAAAAAAACAATAGTGGCACGTTCAGTGCACACCAGAGGTGGAATTTTCGCTCCAGCACCCCTAAGCAGAATCAAAGGCGTCTCATACTTCGGGATTTAATTCCTAATATTCGTATCAGTTGAAAAGCCAATGATAAAACATTACGAGTCATGTTAGGGCTAATTATGGAAAAAACTTGCGTGGCACGCCAGGTATGTCGATGACGATGAGCAAGTCGTGTGTGTAGGATGGTTATGAATTGAAACTATGCATTTTGAACGGGGTTGAGTTGAAGGCGGAGTTGCGAAGATGAAGGAAAGAATGTCTGAAGGAGCTAATTGAAGAGGTAGCTGGAGAGAATTTGGAGTGGGAGGAATTATTAGTTGTTCAAGTTATGAATAAAGTGTGTACTTTGCAATCGAAATATCCAATATTACGCGTTGATAGGGCATGAGTTGTTGGTTCTTGGAATTGTTACATGTACACTGTTTGCATTATTGACATTGGCTATCCCGCTCTGCCTCATACAAGTAGTACGAGACAGTATAGATCGGGTCATTGAATCTGGATAACTCTCATCCCCAAGACCTGGGTCTTGCTCATGTTCTCAGCTTTCGAGTCTTGAATTCGTCATCGTTTTACGCTCGCTTGCAAACTTTTACAGACTCGCCTATCAAACATGAACGTACTTCAAGTGGTGAGAATTTCCTTGAGACCAGCAAATATTTTAGATGCTTTAGAACTTTGACAAGTGATAATGATTCTCAGCTATGTAATAAGGTGCAAGAGCTGATGTGC
>VRMD01002997.1:0-11857 GCA_009872375.1 Sminthurides bifidus | reverse complement strand
TATCAAAGTACATGAGTGGCTGTAACGGTACTTTTCTGTCCTCTTCAAACCTCCCATTAGACGCCGAACTAGTTAAATTCATTCGCTCGATCTGTAGGTCTGACAAAACGTAAGGTTTAGGAGCTCCTCCTCCCCATTTCCCAAGGTAAAAGTCCGCTAGATTCGAGTGCAAATCCACGGTGAACTGATTGTCGTTGACCAAATACCGTTCTGTTACTGCTTGTCGGAATTCCCTGTGTACGAGGCGCCATCATGTGTGTAATCCAGTCGTTTACCTGTTTCATTAACTAAAATTCATCAGATTGTACCTGTGGTTCCAGTCTATGACGGTGGAATCATCCACCGTCCTTTCTGAAAAATATCCAGGCAACTCGCTCCGAAGTCGAGTCCACAGTAACGGTGGGATACGTCTCGCCGGTGGTAGGTGCCACTCGTAAACATCGTTTAGAACCGAATCGTCTAAAGAAAGTACATCTTCAAGCTCTGACTCCGTGAGACCTCTGGTGGAAACGGTGACGTAGCCGAGGGCATGGGAGACAAATCGTTTGCCGTGCTGAAAATCCAGTTTCGAGACTTTCAAAACGTTTGACTACTTACAATCAAAGCATGGGCTACCGATTTCTCTTACTTTTTGTTCAATTCTGTCGAATAACTGTTGAATGCTGTCGTGCACACTGGATTGGAGCTTGAGTTCGCTCAAAGGTGCGTAACTTCTCCATCGAGTGATTTCGTCAAAGACTAGCTTCAAATACAGAGGCAAGGCGCACTTTCTAATTGCTTCCGATACAACCTGCCATTGATCTTCTGTAACTTGGCGGTTGACGGCTCCGAGCAGTTGTTTCATGATCATCAAAACGTCTTGATGAGAGGGAGACGTTATGAAAACGTAACTTGCACTTTTGTCTTCACAGTCAAAAGGAAGATTAGATGCGTTTTCCACCTGGAATTCCTGGACCGAATTCAGGCTGTCTACCTTTCGGGTTGCAATGACCTGAAAGATAATGAATAATGAAATACCAGCCTCAGCAGTTACAATTACCATTATTACAATTAAAGTTACTTCAATGTTATGTGAGTTAGAAATACCGAGATACCTTGGTTAAACGTTGGCAGTTCTGATGGCAGCCAACTCAAATTGTTGTTCCAGTAATCACCATGACCTTCTAAAGAGTCTAACGAGTCCAAAAATATCAATATTGGCCGTTCTTTCGTACTGAGGCCCAGCAGCCGATGAAAATGTGAAATCAAGTTTGACAAATCATCGGGGACTTTTTCGTCAGCACTTAACATGTGATTTAGTTGATGACAAATTGATTGCAGTAGGTCACAAAGTTCACAGGATTTTGGACTAATGCCGATGAAACGAAGAATCAATATTGGTTTTACCTGGGTCTCTGACAGCCACTTAGGAGCGGACTGAAAACATTTTGAGAGTAGAACTGTTTTCCCACTCCCACCTGTAGAAAATGTAAGTTTTTCAAAGTAATGGTTTCCCTTGGCCTGATCCTTCATATTTGCAGCAGAAATCATTGCATAATTCTTGTGATTACCCGAGCCCACAAGAATTAGAGGTGTCCTGTCACTTTCCGAGAATGTAATGTTGACATTTTTCCAAAATCTCGTGCTGATCAGGAAAGAAGGAATTTTGTAAGGCATCGTTGCACGTTTTCAGATGGTCTAATATCTCCAAAACCCAGGGATTGTACACGTCGGAGCTTTTCGACACCTCGGCTGCTTTTTCGATCAGATCGAGTATTTTCCCATAAAAATGAGCCGTGAAATGATTCAAGTAATCTTCGTGGGTAGCTTGGGAAATTACATCAGGCTCTTTCCAGTCTACAGTGTATCTGTGAGTCAAAACAAAATGTCTAAAAATAGCTACCAAAATGAATACTATAAATTAATAGTACCTTGTAACGTTGCTTTGAGGCAACTTTCTCATTAGCCAGTTCTCGGCTAAGTCATTGAGGAAATCTGCAGCTTCAGGATCAGGCTGACCGGTGATCCATGAGACGTCGAAGAAGTTTGATAATTTTGCTGAGTTTTTCAGGTTGACGTTCTCAATTTTTCGTATGTAAGCTAAAGTACATACTTCAGGATTTTCTACCTTCAGTATGCCGTTGACAACCTCTTGCTCGGTGACTGAAAGAAAAGAATCAGTGCATCCAAATGGATTTTATATGAATTTTAGGAATATTTTTGAACAGCGATCAAGGGTAGGGAAAGTTTGCATTTAGAGTTTCTACTTGAGGCAAAGTAATTGTGCATCTCCTCTTTCGATAGTCTCCCCTCCGAAAAAAGAGCCACTGCTCCTATGCGCAAAAGCTTTTGCAGCGTCTCGAAAATCTCCCACCAGGCTCTAGCATCTTGTGTTTGCAATTCAGGGTCGTCCTGAAAGGAATCGAAAAAGGTATTCAAGCTTCTAAAATTGGATAAAATTCCTGGAGGGACTAATCAAAACAATAAGTTCAGCAAAATTTCCATGGAGAAATGGCGACATTTTGTACATAATTTGTGAAGTTAGGTAGCTTGGACGAAACAGGCTGGAGTATGAATTGACTTGGGACACAGTTGAGGTCTTCCTTAAACCACGTGTCCAGCGTGTCAGTTTTGAGCTTCATTTCAGTCAATTTATCCTTTAAGAGACGGAACTGTTTCCCTTCAATGGCTGCTGGAAGAGGCCGGAATCCATACTTTTGACCAATGAAAACAACAAAATTCGGGCCGACTGAAAGCTTTTGACAATTACGAAGCTCCTTGAAGCATTGCTCTGCCGATGAGTGGTCATCTGTTGCTTCGGTCCGAATGCCCCATCTCATATCAACGACCTGATGTGATTATACAGGTAAGTTCATATTTTTTTGTCGCTTTCTTTCAACCGTAAGCTCTAACCAAGATCCTATAGCTAATGAATCAACCTCTCACCTGGAAATCAAGCCCAAATCTTTCGCGGCAAACCTCTTTTAGTATAGGATACACGCTCCCGATGAGGGCGTCACGTTCTGCTCGAGTATCTTTTGTGGATGGGACCAAACCAATGCATAAACAAACAATTCTTTGCCAATTCCGAATTGTGATCGCAGAATGAACTTTGTTTAGTAATTTTTAGTCAACAAAAGTTTTATGTTGCTTACCTGTGAATGTGGAACTGGTGAAAATTCTCACAGTTTTAGATCGCACCTTTGGCAAATTGCTCAAATTCCCATTATAAATTGCTTCTTCCACACACGAATTGGTACACTTTTCAGAGCTCATTTTGCCAGTGAAGTTTGTGATAGTTTCTGCCGTAGTTTAAGCTAGCACTCCGTACCTTTTATTCTTGCTCATCCTCGGTGACTTCACCCATTCCGTCTTCAGTACAGTACGGTCGTAATAAGGAACTAGCAAGTCAGGGTCAGGTTTCAGGATGGGTAAAAATTCCACTTTTAATGAAGTAGAGTTCAGACAAATAGGTTGGATTTCCTTGTATTTGCATTACCAGACGTTTAATTTTTATAAAAAATAAGGCGAGGAAACGTTTTCCTCGTTGACCGTTCTGCGCAATATGGAGTTACTCACCTGTATCACAGGTGAGAAAATCCTGATGCAAATGTACTTACGGTCCAAACGATGTAAATGGTGATTAGATGCATAAGTAGAAACATAATGTCAACTTATTGCATTTACTTTGAACTGTGACCCGACCCCAACAGACTAAATCTAGCTAACGATTATGCAATTTCAATTAGGCGTTATAGCATACCTGTTAAAGAATTGCGAGCATTCTTGGCCTTTCCCCTTACCTCTACTCCAGCACAGATATGCAGTTACTCTTGACTTAGAGACCTGAAACTAATTAGGCCCATGCTTGGAGCCATTGTGGAAGACAAGATTTTAGAGGACAGACAACGTACCAATTTTTATTTACATCCAATTAGCACTTACATGATTTTATTTACTGTGGCAAGGCAGGCGCATCCTTCGATCGCCACATCCCAAGTCACACTATTACTAGCATTGTCATTTCGCAATTCAAAGGCAAACGTACATACACAGGTGTACCCTTGTGAATCTTAATTAAAGAAACTTTAACCGTGATACAAATTGAAAGAGCGTATGGAAAATGTAAGGCACTGTTTACACAGTGTCTTACCTACATATTACACTTTTAACTCATGCAGATAATTGGGCAATAACAGCAGCAGCTTTTTAGAAATTGTAGCTCACACTTAACTTAACTGTATTTCTAGGTCACATTATGCCTACTATACTTCTGTAAACTTGTACAAGGCACTTTAAGGCACTTCAGGGTGTTTTGCCAAAGAGAAGGAAAGACCTCCTGGTGTGCATTTAAATCTGGAATTTTTGTACAATTTTTGATATGCGCATCATTTCTTGGCTTGACAGATTGCTTAAACGTCTGAAGGCTAAAGCTGGAGACCAGCATTTTAAATCTAAACGTATGATCGCTTTTAACTTAACTAACTTCAACTTGTATCTTTAACGACTGGACACCACAGCACAATCACTAGTTGTAGGCAAAATTTACAACGGTTTCATTTTTTTTTAACATTTTGAGTCATACTGTTTTGGTAAAACAACAACGAAATCCACCTATCTACTCACCAAACTGAAGGAAAATCACAAACGAATGCCAAAACAAAATGAAACAAAACGAAAAATCAAATCAAGCGACAAAACAAAACACGTTGCATGCAGGTAACTCAGAGGTTTAACGTGAAACATAAAACGGATGAAACTCAAACAAAATTGAGGTAATCAAACTCATAAAACTTTCACAAAATACAGGCATGGGAACGAACCAAAAAAATTGAAACGAAATATATGTATGTACCTCCTCATTCACAAATGCCACCTGTACGCTGGACAGGTCCGAGGAGAAACGTTCGAGCCAAAGATGATTGCCAAAGAGATTTACCTCCGTTGTCATGGTTTCTTCATTAGAAGGCCCTTCTGGAGCTCCTCCATCGCAGCGATTATAAAGATGACCTATTGCAAAGTGATTCAAGTCGTTTTCCACTTGATAGACATAGGGACGTTACTCCAAATGCCATTTATTTGTACTCCAACGTCTCATCGCATCCTCCGTTGCTATTAAGACTTCAGGTTGATACCGATTGCAGGTTGCTTCACATTTAAAGCATCTCCCTATGATTTGTTAGCGGTTGCTCTGAAAACCAAAGAAACGTAACAATTAGCTAGACAGTCAAAGTCGTGGTCACTATACTTGTACACGTTAAATCCTCAAGACCCTTCCCTTTGTTCCTTCCTCCTTAAAACTGTAAGATTACAGACACTCTATACATGTAATGTAACTTGAATCATTTTTTGCAGGTTTACTCTCCTTCACTACTTTCATGAAGAAAATCATTTCTCAACGACACTAGTCTACAGATTCGAACTCCAAAATGAAAGTAATTGCAAACCTCTTCCTTACCTGTTTTTGTTCCTCGACACGGATGAGTCTGAATCACAGACAGTTGCTCTCACACACCGTTAAATGCTGAAGTTTCGAAAGTGTCACCTCGGACGATCAATGTTGAACCTACGATTCTTTAGCGTTAACGGCTAGTCTTCTCTCCGTGCACTTGCGTTGATTGCGATTTGGATTTAATAATCAGCGATAAACTGAGATCTCCAATGTGGTGCAACAGGTAGTTTCTGTTTCTGTAGGCCTACACCAGTGCTAACTGATGACTTCATCGGGCTTCATACTTGCCAAGGGACAGGGCCCTTTTATGCCAAGGGCAGGCAACGCGGGTGTTCACCCTGTGACGAGCACAGGGGAACTGGTGAAGGTTCTCCAGCACCGCTGCTATTTAAAGCAAACCGCTTTCCAACACTCTCACGGAGGTTGAATTTGCAAACAGAAGAGATAACAACTTTTCATACGGATGTGTGAATCTGGTTTTGAATTCATCCACACCAGTCAATTCAAGTACCATAATGCCAGCAACCTGCCAGAATAATCACAAGCGATTCAAATGAAGAAAAAACACTTCATCCGCCATCCACCCCCTCTGAACAATCCATTGTAGCTCCACTTGCCTCTTATCGTAAAGAGATTCACACATCAGCAACGATGCTGCCAGTCGACTACCACACAATAACCCTTAACAACTGGCATAGGGCAACACTTAAATTACCCTAGTGAAACTGTCGTCGGAGCAGAGGTTGGATTGGATGCATGCATCTCGTGTCCTAATTTAGCTGAATTTTTTCCTTATTCCATTTTATCGCATAAACTCATCCACCCGCAGATCCTGTACCATCTTCCAAGCCCTTCCAAGCTCATCCAAGCCTGTCTCATTTGAAACTAAAAGAGTAAGTTCTCGTCCTCGTTAAAAAAGTCCACCAGCATCACAGTGTATCAGTTATCTTGCACTACAGCTTCAGCAACTTTCGAACACAGTACATCCAAGACTTCCTGGTGGCTCATGACGTCTGTCCAGATGCAGCTTACAAGATTATGAATCCTCACTGCCCTTATTTTCACATTTTGCTTTTTTTCATCCGCCAGCAGTAATGTAATCCTAATGCTTCATATTTATTATGGACTTTTAATTTATTTCCCTCATTTCCTTAATTGATATCAGTCATTAACTCTCTGCCATCACTGCTTCTCATCTGAACAGATTCGTGACAGCCTTTAGCGTCCATGCTGCACTTTGGAAAGAGTGCAGGGTTAGGGAAATGGCAAATGGCACACACCGTAATGAGGAAACCAGCCAAACTGTTCATTTGCAAAAGAAAACGACGAAGTATCCAGGTAATTCAGCCAATCCAATGAAAGGACTAAGGACTCAAAGGCAGAGGCTTGTTTAAAAGTTTGCTCAAACGTTTCGAGAAGTTTGTACCACAGAAAGGACGACAAGATTTCTTTACTGCATTTGTATTAACTCTATGCTAATCCTTCATGACCTGAAACACGTCTGTTTTACCTGGTAGCAGAAATATGGACACGAGGAATCCCATATCCAAAACAACTGTCAAGCAGTCCACCTACCATGTGTGCAACTTGTGTTGCAGATGCGAGGCCCACATCCAGCAAACATTCACAGTAAAGCCAATAATCGGTTTCAAGTGGCCTTCCTGCTTGTTAACGTCACTATTACCCGGGTATCAGTTAATTTATTCACTTATTCATGGAGTCCTCCGTTCGTTTGTCTGGTTTCCCCCAATTAATGACTGCAATCATTCTCAATAATTGAAACATACTGCAAGTGTCATTGCCTTGATTGGTGCATCACGCCAAAATCAAATGGTGCAACATGCCTATCAGCGACTGGAGCCATATGCGTTGCAGCTAGCAGAATATTGCTATTTCAACATAAGGTAGTGCTAAAAAATATCATTCCGTTCCTACTCATCGTCTGTTCAAAGGCAATTCTTACATCTCTGGGAAACTTTAATGGGATACTTCTTACGCTCTTACCCTTGCTTACAGATCGGTAGACTGTGAGGTGAACACTTTCTATTCTATTACCACAAGTATTGCAATCATTAGTTTACCCTTCAGAATAAGATGAGAGGTACAACCGAGAGCTGAGGGAGACCACACCCCGCTATATTGTTGTTCCGGTCTTTAATATCACGTTTTTCCTCACCCCTCCATTGCGGTTTTCCAGTCTAGGATATTTCCTAAAAATGTCTGGTGGATACATTCTGACTCTCCTGTTACGCTCAAGTTCAAGGCTTATATCCATACTATTGATATGATCTGCATGGGGGACTGATGGATTTCCCCTTTGGAAAGATTCGCCTTCTGCAACAGGTCGTTAGATAACTGTAAGGGCATGGTTGAAGGGATGCAGGATGCGGATGATGATGAGGAGCCTTTTGAATGAATGCACGTTCCAGTGTCCCATTGTGTAGTAATTTAAACCTGTCCTGTGTATCAAAGACCTGCCCAATTCACATGACTCGCCTCTTTCCCTCAAGGGTCGTCACAACTTGTAGAGTGGGGAAAGTGTCGCTGACAACTGACGCAAACAATAGGGAATTTTATCCAGTAATTAAATGCAATTAAGGGCCTACGCCCTTAGAACGAGCTAAACAAGTGAACAAGTGACTTTGATTTAGGATTTAGGATAGGCCTTGATGAATCTTTCCGGAGATTATGAGATTTAGAAGCGTCACAATCCTGCAGCTAGAGGATTGCCGTGGGAAATGTTTTTGGTAGATTATGGCTAAGGGTGTGTGTACTCATTGGGGGTACAGTACCAGCGAACAAGAGCTTTACCATTTAGTAATTTACTGGCTTTATAGAATTTTATCAGAGACTTTAAACAGGAATTGAAATAGGTAAGTAGCAATTTCTTAACGCCGCATGAAAAAAGCTTCGTTTTTACGGAGCGCCCTATACAGGTTGACTCCAGCCGTTGGCCTCGTAGTCGCACTCCAAGTTCCACACAAATTGGGCGATTACACACAGCTACAAGATTGTACCACCATGTCGCCATACTGCTTGAGTACAACGTTATCAGCATCCTGGTAGTACAGTAACGAGAGAGGCAGAAGCGAATTCGGCACACAGCAAGGACCCGGTAGGCCTGGTATCATATTGAGACGGTGAATGATGCTTTGAATGGTAGCGTGTTTCGTTGGATTCATCTGCGAGACAAAAATTTGATTGAGCTACATATATCAGTCACTATTTTCAGAATCCATGGTAACAGGCAGGATGCCTAGGGCCAAATAACCAAGCAATCAATCTTTTCCATACAGTTAGTGTTTTTTAGCCAATTGTACAAACGTCAATAGCACTTCAATTTGAATTGAAGTCAGGACTGATAAAAAACACACTGAACGATAACTGCATGAGGTACACAATAAAGGAAATCCAACTCACCCGAGGACTAAGAGGAAAGCTACATGAACCACGGCAGTAGAAAGCATTGTAAGTCCTAGGAGAAATTATCCATGAGGACCATTCCAAGTGTCTCGAGGGTGATCAGCAAATCCGCTTTTCCACAAGATTGCTCCATTGTCAATCTTGCAAAAGGAGGCGCGGTCGCTCCGGTTGTATCCGTATGATTCTTTGATCTCCGTGACCGGAACCTGCCAACTGAATTCGGATGTCGAACACTGTCTTGAAACAGGAGGGTGTGGTGGAATCTGGGATTTTCAAGGCCTAAAAAATGCAAGTGTTCCCTATCAATTTTTCCGAATTTATGATTCAATTTTTTTTATCGGAATGACACAGCTTAACTTTGCAAGAATTCAGTCCAGCATTACAATGACACACTGCTAGAAAAAAAACTGACTAACTCGACGTTGGTATGTGCCGGTCTTGGCCAGGATCCGGAAGGGAATTTGGCATGTCATCCTCATCATCATTATCATCCGCTGCTGTTGAAGGAGTTGGAAGTCGGGTAGGTGCCACAACAGGTCTGCGAATTGCTGCTTCCTTCTCTGGAATATGATACTTGCTATCTTTTGTGAACATGACTAGAATGGGCTGCTTGCTAGCATTTCGATTCTGAGGATCAACGTCCCACCGTCTCGTGAATTTAACCGGCACCTTGTCACCTCCCAAGCTCGTTGCAGCGATGAGGAAGCCGTTATTGCGACCGCCGTCTAGCCATTGATGTATGACCTGTAAAAGGGACAAAAACAGCATTTTTTAGTTTTGGCAAATACTTTTCGTTGTAGACGGTCAGCAAGGAACAAAAGAACGTTTGAACACCAGTGTCAAACCTGTGTCACATTGAACACTTCCCATCCTGACCCCAGTGCAGGTACGTAGTGCACCCCTAGTAATTTGTGCAAATCAGGAACGGCCAAGTGCTTAGGATTTGAATCAACCACTTGATACAGGCTCAAAATACAGAAAGGGGTCAGGTACAATGATGGATGAAGCTGACTATGAGGTATTGGCTCCCTGTAGACGTGGAGCTCGGCCTCTAGTAGCGTCTCTCCCTCTTCAAGGTCAGAGAGGCTGAAGTAGAAGTAATCGTTAAATATGACAGCACGCTCTCTCCGTTCCATAACGGCTCTAACGACGTCAGCGCTGAAAGGATTCTTTAGCTCGAGTGATTCCATAGGAATCGGTCACTGTGTTGTACAAATCTACCATGAATTCCGGTGCCGGCCCTTCTGGACCGGGGTGTGACGTCCTGTTTGTGAGGCCAAACATCTACAAAAGAGACAGTCAAGTCAGGGACAGTTGTCCATTTCGGCAAAATCCAATTTTCCTTACAGAAGGACACGTAAAAGCCCACTGACCTGTTGGAAACTTTCGAAAGCTTGACCTTTTACGACCAAGTCATCATCATCTTTCGGCAACGGGGTGGTCGTTGAGGCCCTCTGCTCAGGCATAGATTTCGTTGATGATGCCCCCAGGAAACTGGTACTGGTCGTGGTAGGAGGAACATAGCTCGGAACTTCAAAACTGTACTGGGGCATTGGAGCACTGGTGGGCGTAGTTGGCACGAAGAAACTCAATTCGTCTCGTTCTTCGTCTTCCAGTCGACTTCTGATGATTTCGTTTCTTTCTTCCTCCTCCAGGCTGCCGTCAGCTGCTGCAGCTTGCAATGCCCTGGAATCCAAGGGCGTGAATTCAGTAGCTGTTCGTCAACGTTTGGGGTTGTTCATTCTCTTCGATTTCCTCAATACTGTCACCGTCAGTCACTTGAATGCCCGTTTCTTCAACAATGGCATGTGCCCAGGCTGAAGTCAAGGCGATGCATAGCATCAGGATTAGTGTTCGGCGCATCTTTGAACGCCGTAGTTAGTGCACTCGTGGCGATGAAAGTCACAAGTCAAACGTTTCTTCCCCTTTTCCGTTACATCTACTCTATTAATTAGAAATTTGATGGAGTTGAGCTTTAAAAAACTAATACGTTTATAATGCTCAGCTCCTTTTTAGTTTGCAACACTCAAATCCGTGAGGTCGGACATGATGCTCTTGCTGTCACTACGGCGCACATTTGGCTTTGCCAGTCCCAGTGTGAGAGAAAGATATCTGGGAAACTGGATCAGATTATTCAAGTGCAGTTATTTTTTACGCCCGAAATTCCCATAACATCACCCACGCTGGCCTGTGACACCGAGATGGGATGCATAGATGTAATGTAGAAGATGACATCACCTGTATAACGCTGAAAAGCTGTTGTCAGTTGCCAAGTGCAGAGGCTACGAGGCTATAAGTACAAAGATCTAAGATGAAAATATACAAGTCCGTTCATACGTTGCTAGAAATGTGCACAAAGCTCTTTCCGAACCGAGCGAAGATGAACTTGTGGTTATCCTCTCCTCATCTATATAAATTGAGACGAAGCTATTACTGACCTTCTGACACCATTAGCCAAAACGTTTTAGTTGACTGAAATAGCGCAGATTATATTCAGCTCAATGAGCTAGCCATAGCTTTCCATGAACGGATCAAACATTTGAGCTGCTATGTGCTGTCAGTAAGAAAACTTATGATGAGAAACAGTATTTACGGTAAGTACGGTAGCTACAGCGGAACCGGCTGCAGCTTTTCGGTAAAGGTTGAAGCTTACAGTACAGTTAGGAGAACAACCTTGTTGGTAATTGATAGATCTTTTAGACAATATTTAAAAAAGCCGTTGATTCTTCGTGGGAGATTTAAGCCAGAGGTGATGTTTACTCGTGTAAAGTTCGCAATAACTGCTGGACAACTGCCAAATGTTCAAAGCTAATGGCTGCTGACAGTTTCACGCTGAGCTGAAGCTGACATAGGCTTTATATCTGCTGGTATGTGTAGTTACTGCCCAGCAAAACAAAACCCTACGTAGCCCGATAGTAAAGTTAACAATAACGCGATAGAGCTGGTGGACGCAGCCCTATATGCCACAGGTGAAGACTCGGTATATGGCCTAAAACGATAGTC
>VRMD01002996.1:0-11858 GCA_009872375.1 Sminthurides bifidus | reverse complement strand
AATATTGCGTCGAACGCAACAACCAAAGCCTGTTTGCTCAAAATTGTATTTTTCGTAGCCGATCTTCCATCAACTGCTGTGCTTGATGCAATAAATGTTCAGTTAATTTCGCAAAAAGAAAGTTTTAATGATTTTGCATGCGACTAGTGTAGAGAGTTCATCATGTTAGGACAACATGAAAAGTTAGGACTACAGAAAACGTGTCATCATTTTAGTTCATCATGTGGTCTGAATCTGTTAGCTTCGTTACTATCTCACAAAAGAAATGAAATGACCTTGCTCTATCATAACTTTAAGACCTGACACAAGGACTACCAGGGAGGCATGAGACGACTGACCGCTAACAATACCAGAAAAGAAATGGCGAACGAATTGCAAAAGTGCAAAAATACTGCCCCGAGTGAGGATCGAACTCACGACCTTGAGATTATGAGACTCACGCGCTGCCTACTGCGCCATCGAGGCTGAGCTGATAGCCCTGGAGAAATTCTGGGTAATTGTACTAAAATCTCGTCTATTTCTGCAATGGTGAGGATTCTAGACGCTAAAATGTTCTAGTACGTTTCTATGCTATGGCTAGCAGCATTATGCATATGCACTTCTAGTGTTTCCTTGCAATGCACCCGCAGGAATTCGCGAATGCTTTGCTTGCAATTCTTGGGGTTAAGTTACACAGTTCTCATACAGACAAATATAAGGGAAACTAATGTGCATTTGACTAGAAGCTCAATAATTTATCAACTTATATTATCTTTATTGCACTTAACTGGTTGTACGTCACTCAATTAAAACACATGAACGTATAATCTCCGTCGTATAAGCTTTCATGAGCTGATAATAGGACGTAATTAACTAATGCAGTCGACGGCTAGTAAATCCGAAGTTTTTAACATTTTTACCTATGGCACATGCACATGCAGAAAAACAACACCCTACAGGCAACAACTTCAGTAGTTCAGAAATGTAATTGCACATAACGTTACAAAGCTTCATAATTCGGGGCTGTGTGTGGATCACTCCTGTAATATCAACGCTGATTTTTCTAATTGCCAGATTCATAAATTTTAAGCAATTCCTTTCTGAGTATTTTTCCGGATGGAGACTTCGGTATAGCTTGTACAAATTCAATGCCTCCTTTCAATTGCTTGTAGGAGGCTAGTTTGTCAGACAAAAACTGGTGGACCTCTGCTTCGGAAAGCGAGGAATCCCGTTTTACGATGTAAGCTCTAGGAAGCTCACCGGCCATGTCATCCGGGATACCTATCACAGCCACGTCACCCACCTTTGGGAATTTTATGAGCACTTCTTCGATTTCAGTTGGTGATACCTGGGAAACCAAGAGGGACTTAAATAACTCTTCGCGACGTCACATAAAATGAACAAGAACATTTGGAACGACGTTAGAATTGTCCATAGAATGTAGGACTTAAATACCTGAAAACCCTTGACTTTTATGAGTTCTTTGAGCCGGTCCACTATGTAAAGATAACCTTGATCATCGAAGTACCCGACATCTCCGGTTTTCGTAAACCCATCAGCGTCAAAGAAGGATTTCGTGGCTTCTTCATTATTGAAGTATCCTTTCATAACCTGATAAAACAAGAGTAATGATAACCACCTGCTGATTGTTGTTCAAAAAATCTTGCTTCACACGTTTGAGAGCATTAAAACATGGTTAGAAATAGCAATTACGGAAAAGAAAACCCACTTGAGGCCCTTTGATACAAATCTCTCCAGGTTGATTAGCTCCAAGTACTTGTCTTGACTCCAAGTCGACAATTTTGACACTGGTACTGGGCATGGGTCTGCCCACGGAAGTTGTACGAGTATTCCCGTCCGTGCGAGGTACGATGGTAGCAGCTCCACACAGTTCTGTCATGCCATATACTGTTTGGAAAAAGAAGTCTGGCATTACAGTTTTGGCAATCAGGGCTTGAATATGATGAGATGGAGTCGTCGCTCCTCCAGCAACGACTTTGTGAAGTTTTTGACAAGTCTTCTTTTTGGATTGCAGGATGCGCTCCTATCATTGCAACTAGTGGAGGGACGATGTGCATGATTGAGGGCTGCAAAATGAAATTTGCTCATTCAAATATCGGCTTATCTGCACTTATGGAAATCGCAAATACAGTCAAGACGCATTAATTCGGGAATGTGTAACTCACTTTGAAAGTTTTTATCGTCTTTAGGAAGAGTTCAGGATCAAATTTGGGCATGGTTGCTACTTTGGCACCAATGAACGGACAAACTTGTAGCATGACAATCTCCCCGAAAATATGATAAAAAGGAATTAGTCCGAGAAGAGTTTCTTCACCCTCGTTGTACTTTGTCAAGACAGGTGATGCAGTTTGCAGTACTTGAGCTGAAATGTTTTCGTGCGTAAGCATAACACCCTTGGGAAGACCTGTTGTGCCGCTCGACCACAGAATCAGCGCAGCCTCATTGGCTGTGTCTCGAGCGGGTCCAACCAAAAGCTCCACCCCTACCGAACTGGTTTTCACCATGTCATTGTAGCTATGGCATCCATCTGCTGCCGGTCCTAGGGAGATTATTGCCTTTAAATTTTTTCCAGCTGGCTGGGCTTGTATCGATTTGAAAATGGGTACGAAATCTGGGATGGTGACAACACCCTTTGCTTCTGACTTCTCGATCATTGATTGCAGTTCAGCTAAACAGATGTACCGCTCAACGTTTAATATATATGTCAATTCAGACATATTAACAAAATGATTCTAAAAGGTATTTCCACTGTCACTTACATGGTGTATAAGCTGGACTGAGAAGCGAAGCGGTGATGCCAGTTTCTAAGAAAGCATTGACGACAACTGCATACTGAGGACAATTGGGAAGGGCAACAGCGACAATGTCACCCCTTTTCAAGCCGGCCTGTAATAGTGCAGCTCCGAAATTCTTGCCCAGCTGGATCGCTTGATCGTGTGTGTATTTCAGTCCGGTTACAGCACATTCCTGTGTAAAATAAGCGTCACAATTAGCTTATAGTCACAAATAAGCAGCTTTGTTTGATACTTTGAGGCTCAACTTACGTAGGCTGTTTGGTGACCCCAGCGACCTATTTTAGATCTTACGATCTCTTGTACAGCCAGATTTTTTACGGAAGGAATGGGCTCAAGGGTCGATTCTATGATATAACTTGGCTGGGCCTTGGACTTGGCAACTGAGGAATAATTTTGAGCCTGACTTAATGCTTGATGAGCACAAGCTGCAGCAGGAAACCTACAAAATCTCAGGCTACGTGCTAACGCAGACCTTCCAAGAAAAGGTTTTAATAAAGCCATGACTGAACCTGTGCAACTGCAAAATGACACTAACAGTTTCCTGGATACAAGCATTCCACTTTTAAAGAGCAACAAGTTCTTTTTGCAGCTCGTTTCTCAAGTTTTACAAGCCTGCCTCAACGTCAACAAATTCGTCATATGCCGTTTTATATTCGTTCGTCAGGGATATAAGCGTAGTTGATGAGAAGATCAAGTCTTGAATTACCAGCATTGTAGTTAGGGATAGTTGCTGGTTTCTTAAATTGACAGGTTTACTACTCACTAGGGAAACATCAACCCTCAGTATGCATGAGCGGGGATTTTTACATGTGCTTTAGTCAGGGGTAAACAATCAGGTGCACTGCGCACTGCAGTGAGATGCAGCGGGGTAGAAGGGATTTGAAGATACTCTTGGACTTGAACGCTTGACAGTTAGATCAAGCTCTCAGTGCATCCTTGATATGGACCAACAACAATTTGTAGCCTGAGGGAGAAATATTATCCCGCACGAGGACAAGCATCTCTTAGAGCCTTCTTGATCTGTTCGGCTTAGAGAGGACAGTAAAGCCGCCACTACACATCTTTATCGTCTAGAGCTCTTCTTCAAAGTTCAAGTCGAGCCGAAGATTAAGCTTCTCTTCAGTTGAAGTGATACAAAACAACTTAGATAAAGCTGCAGACTTTGAACCTGGGCCTGCAACTAGCTTTCAACCAATCGCAGGGATCGCGCCTGTGAACAGAATGAGATAACTTGGGTAAATAAAGGGGTCAAAATTCCTAAAGCCGCATTTGCGTTTTATTAGCAAAAATATAAAGATAAGTCTATTTCTGGAACAACATTCGGCTTGAAAATGATTTGTAACTTTGCAAAAGTTCAATGCTATTACCTGCATTACATGTTACGGCTGGAACTTCGGTCTGTCATAATTTACTTTAGAGCGTAAGAGTACTTTACTTTGACAAGCTGAATTACATTCTCATTTTCATGACGATGTGCAACTCTGATAAGGTTTCGCTCTTTCATTTGGATAGGGAAACTCTTGTTTAGCTCCATTCTGAATCATCGCCATCACGAAGTATTTGCTACACAGTACCTCTTCGCTTCCATTCAATAAGCGGTTTACGCGAGCTGTGGTCAATGACGCTTTCGTTCGCCTGACGATTTCAGTCGTACAAGTGAGCGTAAGATTCCTGATACAATTGTATGTAGGCTTCTTTTTCTGCTTTAGTCATTGTGCTGATATCTTCTTCTGTCACGCTAGCCAAAGGTATTCTTCGACTCCCTATGCTGACATATGCCACTTGATCTTCATCATCATCGCTATCCATGGTTCCGACTGAAAACAGTTGATAAGCCAACTTAGAAGCATGTTAATTGACATGACTGCTAGTAATGCGCAAAAAGCGTTTGCACTGAAGACAACTTGTTTACCTTCTTCAACATCCATGGGAGTGGTCTTGAGCGATGCTAAAACATCATCTTCGCCATCAGATTCATTATCTCGACCACCGTAAGAATTTTGGCCTGGTTCTCTCTTTTCAAAAGTGAGCAAGACGGACATGATATCGTCTCTGGAAGATTTATCAACAGCAGTAATGTCGTCAGCCGGAGTATTTGTTCCCGTATTCATCGTCTGCATATCAGAAAACAAATTTTTGAGAGCCATTCAAATGAAAGAAGCTGCAGAATGGAGCTTTTTATTTTCTGTTTATATGTTCAATTGAATAAAATGATTCCATAAAAAACATACCGATCGGTCATAGTCACCAATTGTTGATTCTGTCATCCAAATTGGCTTTTCCTTCTTTTCAGGAGCCTTAGGCGCAGCATCACCAATAGCGACAGCAATTTTAGTATCTTCAGATCCAGTTCGCCTTGAAGCTTCGCCTGACCAAATCCCACTACGATCTCTGCCTCCATTTTCCGCTGATTCACTGAAACGATAACACCGGTAATCAAATTATTGTTTGCACAGAATCTTTTTGAGTGATGAAGGATATTCACATTAGATTCCAACGAAAAATCACTCCCGGGAGATGCATGACTTCAAATCACAAGAGAAAACTTACTTTTCTTCTCCAGGACTTTTCATAGGTTCCGGTTCTAACAATTCTGGAGCTAATCTTATATTTTCAGCACTTCTTAACAGATCAAAAACGGGTTGTAGCTGTTCGTTAAATCTGCAAAACAAGACGTTTTTCACGATAAATACAATCTTCAAAAATCGTTACAGCATTACTTGCAGGCAATATAAAAGCATAATCAGAAACTGAGACGAACCTTGCTAACATAACCCGTGAATCCTTCTGAGGCACCCCGGACTCATCCTCTTCTACAGGACATCGACAAAAAGTACAAAACCACTGATTAGTCATCATATCGTATAATTCTCCAGCTTCCAGATCCGTAAATGTTTTCGAGTCAATTAGTGCATTTAAACGAAGCTCTATTCGTAGCATCTCTAGCTTGAGTTTCGATACGCTTTCGTATATGGTCCAGCTTATACTTGATCACGTTGACTAAAGATTTATAATTTATAAAGTAATAGTTGACTTTCTGCGCTTTCCCATCCGGCCCAGTTTCCATACGTAGCCTTACTTGTACCAGCTTCTCATTTTTCAAAGTTGCCATTCTTGCTCTCAGTAATTTTAAGTCAAATTTCAATAGTTCTTCCAAGTCTTTTTCTTTCATACCTGCAAGTCAGAAACACATCAATTACAATCCGTCCAAGCCACATTTTCATTATAGACAGAGCACTTTATGAGGGTTGCTAAAATCACTACGATATACTTACATGTGTTCCTGACTAACATATCCATAATGAGTGCATCTTCAATTTGGTAAAAGCCCCTAGTTATTATTCGTGCCAGCTGCTTTAGATAAACAGGTATTTCCGTCAAAACTGGAACTTCCTGCTCCATATTATTTGTCCTATAGCTACAAAATCTATGCTACCGGCCCCAGCAGATTTCCTCTCTAGTCACAGCTAAAAAATTAATGATGAGGATTAATCTGGATTTAGAAAAATTAAAGTCTTAATGAGCTTTGGTAACTGTCGACAGTCATCACAGCATGGTTTTCTGATCCATCTATTACACTCCAAATCCCTCATTCAGTGAAATCGCACTATCGTGTAATACGCTTTGCATTCGACCCCATTCATACAACTATACATCTGCCTAAAAGAACTAGATAAATAGTATGAAAACTTCCAGTTATGATCGCACGACCTATTCTTTAATTGTAATTAAATTCTGAGAAGTGCTAAAATATCAACACCGGCAAGCTTACATTGCAATAAAATGCATAGGGGGAGGGGGGAGTTGTCATCCATCTTCAAAAGCTCCCACAACACGACCTATCCATAGTACTCTCTATGACTTTTAATCGTTTGTACTTTTCAATGGCTCTATGTAAGCAACTCGGCTTTTGCCTGCTCATAAAAGATCACCTGTGTACTCACCTGTTTCAACGGATGAGAAACAATCTTGTTATGATCCTGTAGTTGAAGATCAGAGCATCCCTTGTAGTCCACATCTTGGGAAAGACGAAACCGCAGCAAAAAACTTGATTCTGATTCACTTTTCGTACAGCGATCACCTGATGCGAGCCGTTGCTCAACATCTTCGTGTCGGAAGCGTGGCACAAAGCTGACGTCTTGCAGCATTGACTGACTCACGATTTGACATCCCAAGATCCTAACTCTTATTAACTAACCTCGGCCATTCCTTAGTTTGTATTTATCGTAGCTGGTCATTGTTCGGTTATATCAGCACCAATTTTCCTCGTGTCAGTCTCAGTTCTTAAGAAGGGACATCAGTCTTCTTGTAATTCGGATTAAATACATTGATAATTTTTCGCAATGCTCAAGTACGATTTCATTATCTTCGGTGCGTCGGGGTATACCGGAAAGGTGGTGGTGGAGCATATAATAAAAACGGAAAAAAAGTTAGGAAACAGAACCGTGTTTACTTGGGCCGTTGCAGGCAGATCTGTGGAGAAACTAACTCGGGTCTTGTCAGATGCTAGTGAAAAGACAGGTACTTGATAACGTAGCGACTTCTAAGAATTTTTGTCATTCCTTGGTAACTTTCATCAATCAGTGCAGTTGTCTAAAATGATTTCTTTTCAGGCCATGATTACCGTAACGTAGACATAGTGACGGCGGACCTGACGTCAAGCTCAAGCTTGTTGGAGCTGGTTAAAAAGTGCCGAATTTTGCTAAATTGCGTCGGACCGTATCAAATCTTTGGGGAAACTGTGATAAGGGCATGCATTGAGGCCAAGACGCACTACATCGACGTTTCTGGAGAACCAATTTTCATGGAGAAAATCCAGCACAGTTACCATTGACGAAGCAAGGGACAAAGGCGTTTACATTCTGTCAGCCTGCGGAATCTCGAGCATTCCTTCCGAATGTGGAATCAATTTCCTTCAGCAAAAGTTCAACGGTAAGTGAGCGTGCTCATGCCAGTTAGTACATGAAACTTTTTCAAGGATTTTCAATTATTTAGCCTTATATTGATTAGGCACAGGTTCGTAGCTAAGTTCGAAAGTTCTTATTTGCAATGCAGGTGACATGAACTCTGTGGAAATATTTGTCGACTACCAGCGAGGACTCGTAAGTAACTACCAGAGACTTCATGATTAGATTAACTTTCGTAAGATACAGTTCGCTGAGGCACGCAAAACATTGTTTATTTCATCATTCCAACAGCCAAGATTCAATATCGGGTCATGGCACTCAATGGTGTATTGTATCAGCCGTGCTGACGAGTTACGTGCACTAAGAGAAGATCATCCGCCAGAGGGAGGGAGCTATCCGTCTCTAATGCCAAAGCTTCAAAAGTAAGATCCTTTAATGCCTGTAATCACTACCTTGAAAAAACTAGTAATATTTGGCGGAAATTCCAAGAAGCTTTGGAAAACGGGAAAAAGAATTCCCTAACAGGCCTAATGCCCTATTTCAGAACGTGGTTTCATTACAACTCCATCTTGAAGGGCTGGTGCTACCCATTTCCAGGCCCAGATGCCGCGGTAGCTTACCGGACGCAACGATACTTGTACGAACAGGAGAAGAAACGTCCGGTTCTAAGTTCAAAGTTACTCCATTATCAGGAGGTGGAAGAAGTTTTTCCAGGCTCTGTACATGGCAATGGCACTGTTCATACTTTCCCGTTTTCGAATTGGTCGGTTTCTACTCCACCAGGTAACGACAAGAGAAAAGAAGTACCGGTATAACGTTTTTTTTGTTTTGCTGTTGGCTTGCCAGGAAAGTCATTAACAAACGAGATTGTCTTTTCAGTTTCCAAAAGCATTTTCCGGGGGATTGATGCAACCCCAAAAGAGGTTGGACAAGGAACGACTCGAATCCAGGCTCTTTGGTGCTAGTTGCAGAAGGATGGAGTTCGCCCTCAAAACGTTCTTTGAGTCAGCCCGGTCCGGTGGCAAAGTCTCCTGATTTACGAATTGTGGCGTCGGTGAGTTTCCTACCGGATTCAACTTCCAATACTTTAACCCTAATCCCTTTCTCCTCGATATCTTCTACTTAATAATACAACTGAAATATTTACTATTTACGCAGGTTAAGCTTCCTGAATCAGCATACGTGACCACAGCAATCTGTATGATACAGTCTGGAATAACTTTGCTACGTGAAGAACATAACTTTCCCATTGGGTAAGTTCTCATTGCAGGCCTAATAGCATTCAGCCAGTTTGCAAAGATTTTATAATGCTTGTACATAACCTCTGACTCTGAATTGAGTTCATAGACAGTCTTAAAAATTTCCTTGCAGTGGAGGCGTATACACTCCTGGAGTAGCTTTTCGTAACACTTCGTTGATCGACCGCCTCAAGGAATTTGATGTCAGTATTGAAGTAACGGATTCGACCGTTCTTGTGCCTTAAAATAATGGAAAATGAGGAGCGCAACTGCCTAGAACGCATAGTAATTAAAGCAACATTTTGGTGTCTTGCCTAGTTTTGTTTCTACCATAGTAAATCTGATAAGAAAAAGAAACTAAGGTCTTCATTCTATTCGTAAATGCAAATTGTCATCCAATCTCTTTACATTGGACGTAGGAGCTCATTTGATTTTGCAAAACATTACAATCCACTACAATGTGACAGAGGCTACTCGTTCTATAGGCTATTGAAACAAAGAAGTAATTATCGCAGAAAAGAAAACATGTCAACAAGCGTTTCCAATAGTTACAACCGATTCTCATTTCCTGCTACTGGCTACTGGATAACATTGACCATTATAAAACAAAAGCTTCTTTCAAGAAAAAGTAACCGGCTATTGATTCAATGTCAATGACTCACCCTCTGCTACCCTTGAAGGCCCGATCGGGAAAACAGAAGCCGTTGATTCTGGCTAAAATCAGGGTAAAACCTCTGCACACGAACTTGTTGTTTTCTTGAAAAGGTTCTGGATACACAAGAGCCCTTGATATGTCGCAGGAGAAATGGAAGTGTTGTCGGATGATGCTTGTTTTCCGGTTTTCAAGGGCTCAATTTTATTTTGATGCAGATGTCAACTAGAATTCAACCCCTTAACCTCGCTATCTGGAAGCTCTCAGCCCTACTCAGCAATGTCTACCTACACATTGCTGCATGAATATAAAAACAATATGGACTTAGACAACAGAACTGCAAAAGCACATTGCCTTCAGATTGGAGGTCAAAGTTCAAAAAACCAGCTCTTAAGCTCACCACAGCAGATACCATAAGCTGATGCGAACTGAGCTAATCGTTTGAGCCAATCAGACACTCGTTGACCTCACACCGACATCTCTGTTGACGTTGACCCAAGTAATTAGATTCGTTTAGCAAATTAATCGATGATAACAAGTGAATCATTTGCATCTCGTAGAACTGCAAACGCAAAATCGTGTTAATGGGTCGCGTCTAATCCAAGTTGCATAATTTCACCTTGACTCTGAAGAAAACACGACGTGCCAAGTGCGGATCCCTTGCATGTGACTGAATGAATCCATACGTGGTTTGCATGCAAGCGCACAGCACTCTCTGTCAGGCAGGCCAATTGCAGTAAATTAAACTGTCAAGAAAAATAGCTTGTTTGAGAAAAGCCGAGAGGCCGAGCATCAGCGTCCAGCCCGACCCACCTAGCAATTTGCAAGTGATCAGACAGTGTAGGCTTACGTCACTGCTCATGTAGCTTGTCGCTTGAGCGAGCGAGTAAAAAAATTCGCGAAAACTGTCAAGCGAACACACGCAATTACTCTAAAGCGGTCAACAATAAAATGAAAGTGAAATGACCCCTGTGCATAACAATAGCGCCAGTGACAAACCTGGTTGATGCACTAGCCCTTATGGTAGTTCACCTTCTTGTGCGTAGCCACCAGTGACCAAATCTGTCAAACTTAATTCCCGAGCTGTGCATTGAGTCGCGCAAAAAGTAGCGCGATGCCCCAGCGACTGACTCCCATCGACCAATTTTAATTTTAAGGAACCGTTACGCGACCTTGGAGCCTTCACATCTCCCTCAGTCAGTTGAGCAATCCTTCTACAGAAATTGTGTGAAAGTCCGTTAGATACACTTTGCCAGCTAATTTAAGAAGATTCATCATTATCGTTAGGTTGGGAGTGCTAAGCGTTTCGTACATGCCTCTAAATCTATTATAACTAATGCTCAACATAAGAGCAGATACTGATTTTACTTTCGATTTTTTTTATCTCGTTCACTCTCATGACGAGTACCCAGCCATCATGATAAACGTCCCGAATGTTTTTATGAATCTCAGCCTTCCAAATTCAAATGCAAGCACAACCAGCCTAAATCCTAATCCCAGCAAGCCAAGGACAAGGACGCTTTGGAAACATCGTATTCATCATTCATCAATGGTAGAGTAAAGTGTCAGAGTAAACTGAATCAAGGGGATGAACTTACCTGAATTCGAGCGGAGAGTCACCTCCAAGATTTCCATACAGCAAATCTTTTCATCATCAATTCAATTGCCTACCTGTCATCTCTTGGCTCGAACCTCGAACTGACAGGTCAACCCGATTTATTGGACTTTATTGATGGAATCAAGGAAAGAATCAAATGCTACTGATCTCATAGCCTAACTTGTTGCAAGAAGTACAGGACTGAGAACGTATTTTCCAGATTCCAGTCCTATATTACTCCCAAGGCTTTTTCATTGAATAAACAAGGTATCCATGAATTTAAAGGAAAATTGACCAGGTAGATACCCTAGCTGCTAATGAATGCCGCAGTGTCCATGTCCAGAAGCAGTAGCAGTACTGGAAGAATCTTTCACTTTATATGAAATCGTCTTCACCTTTTCCAGCCCACAATATCCCCATACATACTATTCTTAGACCAAGGCGGTATGATTTTTTTCACAGGTGAGCGAGAACCTAAACAACGTTTTGATCAAAAAAAAACTTTTAATTCGCTCATGAATCCTCAGCAATCCTGCAATGCTTCAGCGGTTTACTCAACCCCCTGCATGAGTCCGTCAGCAATTTCTGGTTCGTTTCTTCAATTGATTACTCTTCTCTCCTGTCGCATTAAAAACTACTATCTTTTTTTGCATCACCTCCCCTTCAAAT
>VRMD01002995.1:0-11861 GCA_009872375.1 Sminthurides bifidus | reverse complement strand
TTCAATGCAGACGAACATGATTCTTAACAAACTCACGATGCCAATCAGCAAGTTCCAGAACAAGGCAAAGCTTCCTGCGGGATGCACTACTCGTCTCATCAAAATGGCTCTGTAGCAAGCACAATAAAATAGTCGATTGTGTCAACGAAGTATTGCGACTTGACTGCCTTGATTGAAAAGCATCGTTAAAATGACGAACCTCATGAAACGAGTGTACTTGTTGGCATTAAAGGGGACGGTATACTCCTCCAGGTCACAAAAGTTTGATTGAGGGTTCTTTTCTGTCGGAAACGTTATCCAAGATGGCGTAGAAATAGGCTTTCTCTCTTTTTGTGCTTGATTAGTGGACTTCTTCATGTCTGCATACAGTCTAGTAAGCACGGCAACAACTTGCGAGTTGGCTTCCTAGGTACATACAAAAATGAAGCCTCAAAATTTTGCTGGAGGATGTTCAAGCCCTGTTAGTTGGGACTCAAAAGGTCACACGGTCGTCAGTATTACCCGAATGCATTCTAGTCTCACCTTTAGTCTTTCCGCTTCCTCTATCAAATCTGGATCTCGCTCAAACACCTCCAAGAAACTTTTCAAATCAATCGAGTATATCAAGCAATAGCTAAGCGTTTTGATATTATTATGGGAAGGTTCACCAAATAGCAAGTCCCTAATTCCAATGTGACTGGTTGCTTCCAAAATAGCCTTGATCTCGCTTGTGTCTTCTTTAAGTACCTGTGTCGTATCCCAGTGTGTAAAGCATCAAAACAGGTGCTTTTGCCCCAGTCTATGCGGTGAAGATCAAAAGTCAAGTTTAGGGTTCTTACAGCCAATGATCCTTTGTACAGGATGTACATTTGTCGTCGAACGTCTCCACGTCGCAAGAAGTAAATGTTGGGTGGTAGAACATAGCGGTCCATTAACTTCGCCATCTTGATTATTACTCTGGGGTCAGTTTTCTGAACAGAAACATTAGGTAAAGGGTCTCCAGTTTAGGTTCAAAACCATGTCCAGTCATTTCAAGTGTACCGTAAATATAGGAACTCCTTCAAGATGAATCTGAGTTTCCGCATACAAGGCGTCCCCCTCAAGGTACGGAGGGGCGTCATACATGAAGTGCTTCACTTGAGGTGGGGTGCATACCCCACCTGTGTATTGGTGTTGCAGCGTGTAATGTTCAACAATACGGTCTCTCAGGGAATCACTTAGACCAGCAGTGTTCAAAAATTGGTAGACTGTTGCCAACTTCTGCTCGAAAAACAATCTGTGAGGACAATGAAACCATTCAATTCAGGCATCAGTAATCTGCCCGCAGATTTACTAAAACTATCTAAACTGTCACGTGACTTCAAGTAATTACCTGGGTCTGGTGGTGCAAGAAAGTGCAGAAGTCAGAAGCGCAGTGTAATACCCGATGATAAAGAACCCTATGAGTTCTGATATGACCAGCATAATGTGCTCGACCCGAGTAATAGGACTGAAGTCTCCAAATCCGGCGGAGGAAATGATAGCTACCGAAAAGTACAGCGATATTAGGTACGGATATCTTGCTTGCCAGCTGGTCTGGTCTCAATTCCTCAGTTTCACGACCTTCTTCTATGAAATTCTTCATGTATGGTGACCCCAGCCAGGAAGATGCCATGCACTCGCGGTTTCCTTTCGACCTTGAGGAAAAGCGGTGTACTTCTTTTTATCACTTTCATTGCTTAAAAACTTCAGTTCTTGTCCTCCACTTTGTACTGCATGAACTCGCAACCAAAAGGCAGTGGGTAGCCAGAATGTCAACTTACGTCACACGACAAGCAAGTAAAAACAGTAGGCAGGCCAACATATGACTCAACGTCAGTAGTGTGAAACAAGTATGGATAAGCCGGAAGAAGAACATTTTCAGAGGATAAGTATCGTCCAAAAACCGGAGATAGCGTATAACCTGCAACATGATTTCAATTCAATCAAGTTCAAAATAAGCTCAGGATCCACAACACAATACTCGTAAGACCTCTCCCGAATCTCTTGTTCTGACTTATTTTAATGTGCTTACTTTCCAAATTTTGCAGCAGGCTGTCAAAAACACGATCGGATAAACAATGTAATGATCCGCCACTACCAACAAAGAAAGCTTCCAGCGATTGATAAAATGGTATTGCTGCTATGAGGTCAAGATAAAAAGTGAACTCAGTCCTTTTGACTCGGAAACCGTCCTTGAACTTGTAGTAGATTCCTAAAAACCAATCTCTCATCAGCACCTTGCCCAAAACAGCAGGTTACGCATAATCAAGTGCAGTAAAAGGTTAAAGAACGTGTAAACACTTTACGCTGGTTAACAAAATAATTTTACCAGTTACAGGACAGGCTGTAGCGATTTCAACGGCTACGTCCAGCATAAAGACCATGATGCCCACTACACGGAGGAATTTCTCCGCAAAAGACACGGTGAAATATCCCATTTCATGTGCGAAACCAAAGGTCTTGTTGTAGGGCTCTACAATAACTACAGTTACGGCGAAGAACATCACCAAGTAATGCCAGCCATCAATCCATTTGTTGTTGGTAATGAGGGTTGGAGGCACAACACAAGTCTTGTAAGATTCCGTCATGTCCTAAAGGCAAACAGTATGAGATCACGATCAGAGAAGATGGTCATTTGGAAGTTTAGACTGGTTAATGATTGCGTGAAAGAGTACCATTACTGACCTTAGTTAGCCGCGGATTCAAGCAGTGCATTTCTATGATTATAGGAGATTCTGTGTCGTCTCACGATATCCTCCAGTACTTTCGTATTCAACCCAGTAGCCCTATTTAAGTCATGAAATTGAAAAAGAGTAATTGACCAAGAAAATTGTGATTCATAGTTGCATACTAGTACAAAAGGGCCGATTCAAGTTACCACCGCAAACTGGTCGGGTAATCTGCATATGGTTTCTCAGATAGGAGCTCTATGTCCGGTCGAAACTGAACCCAAGTAACGGGGTGTTTCCCAACCATTTCGTAGTAACGTCTCAGATCAATCATTCTTTGCTAGAAAGATAAACACAGGATTTACAATTCACCAGGGCTGGAGAGCATTTATCAGGAAACAGTGACACGGGTTTGGTACATCTCAAGGTTTTGGTATTGCTTTGTGTCGGTGGGCTCATGGTTTATGTAATGTAACGGCAACTTACCTGGATCCTATTTCTCATTATGGTGAGGACGTAGTAGTGCACGTTGAAGACTTCCATCAGTCTTTCCTTACTCAACCGAAGCAACTGGCAACAAGTTTTCGTCTCAATATTTGATGCGTACGGAAAGGAAAAGAACAAACTGCTTTCACCGAAGACACAACCAGCTCTCAGAACAGCAGTGACGACATTGCTGTTGTGCTTGGCTTTCACAAGGCACTCGCCCTGAATAATGTAAAACATGGTCATGGCATAAGTCCCTTGCTGGCAAATAATCATGTCCGGATTGTACAGAACGACTTCCACCACGCGTGAAACCGCCCGTAGGAATGATTCCTCCAAGTCGCGAAATAAAATGGCCTTGTGAAACATCTCGGTGCAAATGTCATACAAGATGTCTTCATACATGCAAGTTGGGATGCTTTTGATCAACTGAACGTGATACACACCCTCGCGGTAATTCCACAGGAAGTCGTAGTACTCTTCTGTCTTCTTAATGAACAAAGCCGATGCATGCATTTGTTTCTAGAACATCAAAAAAGCATTACAGTTGGCACAAAATGACTGCATTGTGCTGTGCTGTATTTAATGGGTAGAAGCTTTTACCAATCTTAGTCGTAATACTCTTCTGTCTTCTTAATGAACAAAGCCGATGCATGCATTTGTTTCTAGAACATCAAAAAAGCATTACAGTTGGCACAAAATGACTGCATTGTGCTGTGCTGTATTTAATGGGCAGAAGCTTTTACCAATCTCTTCTTTATCACACTAAGGCGGTAGAATAGGTCAAACCTAGCTCCGTCTTGCTCAAGTAGGAAACTGGTCAGTGAACTACCGAATACTCCGGCAAGGCCGATGGCTCCAACCAACATGACGAATATTCCAAACATCATCTCCTGTTCGTTGACGGGAGTGTAGTCTCCAAACCTGTAAATTCGTTCATAAGTATATAGCAAAATTACTTCTCTTCCTTTTACAACACAAGTCTGTCTCCAACATTTTCGTGAAGACGAGTACTCCTACTCACCCAACGGTTGTCAAAATACTGGTGGCGAAGCCCACGCTGATGATGTAATCATTGTTTGGAAAATGGGCATGAGCCGGGTTAATTCTTCGAGTCCGAGAAAGCCAACCAATAGCGTTACCACTGTGGTCACTTCGAATCAGCAGGTTTTCCTACAAATGGAATACAGCATTTTATTATATCACGCACTTACTGCTATCCCCTTCTTCCTTCATGAATGTTTTGATAATTGACAATCGGAGCATCATTTGCAAGCTTTCAACTCACCATGCCTCCCATAGCCGTGAAAACACATGCAACAAATTGTATACCGATTATATACACCGTGAAGAACATGATTAAGAAGACGAGAAACTCATCCATGATGTTTTCCTTGCTCAAATAGCCTGAAACGAGAAACCGGTGCTGAAGAAAGCTTAATTAAAGCCAATGTTCCAAGGAAGTTTCTAAAGACGAAGCTATAGAGCCCGTGAAAAATCCCGACTCACTGAAAAATACAAACATTCGGCGAATCCGCAAAAACCGGTTGAACCTGAAGAAGTTCATGTACTTGAGGGTCGTCAGACTATCCCGACTCACGAACAGGACTGCAATTCGCTCCAGCGGGCAGCAAGCAGCCAGTTCCCAAAGCCAAATTGACAGAGAAAACGGCACAAAGAAGAAGATGCTCTCCACACCTTTTTTATACCGATAAAATTCCACTGCGAACCTCGCATACATGTCAATCATGAACAGTCCATCCACAATCTCGGTCATGCCAACTGCCTCTGACTTGAAGGCGTAAAATGTCTCGTAAGTCAGAATGAAGTAATAGATAACTGCACACACACTCAGCATCATTTCCCATGTCACGGAAACTGACGTCAAACCAGCGTAGTACAGATACCACGGCAGAGTCACTTGGATGGCTATGTTTGGCTCTCCCTTCGGTTCTTCAGTCCGGATATAAAATGGCAGATCTTCCGCAACTGTTTTCGAATAAATTTTCCCCATTCTGATCCTGTTTAATAGGCGTTCACAAAACCGTATCCTTGATTTTATGCACTTGAGGCACAGGAAGTATTCAGCGATTCAATGAAGACAAGCTCACGGGGATTGTGGAATCAACGTTTTTGAATTTCCAAAAGTGCAAATACATTTTTGACAAGATGTTATTACAATGACAATTATTTTAGGCTGGGTCATAACCTGGTCTGGCTGAACCAAACAATTACACTCGTAATTTCTGTTGTATATAGACATCGACAGAAGTTTTCGCAAAATGTGGACCTTGAGGCTTGAGAAGGAGTGATCAGCTGGATGATACAGGAAGTTGTAATCGTATATATAAGCATTTTGTCGCTGTTGCTGGGCAAAATTTTAAAATTCATCAATGATTGCGCGCTTTCCGTGCAAGCTTTTCAGCAAGTAATTCGCGATTAGCGCTAAGATGCTTGTCCCTCATGCATGCATACATGTTTTAATAAACTTGCAGGTTCCAGGCTCCTAATTGCCCCAAGTGACACAATGTAACCCTATTCCCCCGGTCCGACATTTTAGCACCAAAAATTAAAGCCCTGTATCAAAGAATGTCAAGTATAAAGCTTGTAAAAGTAACATGAAACACCAGATATTAATTATTGGCGTGGGTATGTGGAACGGAATGTAAAATTTCGTTCCACATTTTAACTAATTTGCAAAATTCCATAAGGTCGCAACGTTTTTATTCTCATAAGGGAATTACAATGACAAAGAGTCAAGAGTCAAGAGAAGCGAAAGCGTCATATTACACGTACTGAAAGCAAAATTGCCATCTCTCTCTAACGCAAAGCGAGGAAACAAGGATGGGTCACTTGAGACTGACGCGAGATGGAAACCGTGTGAACTGTACGGTAAAGCAGTGTTTAACTTCCATGCTGCCGTGTGTGTCCGTCCCAATACGGTGCTGTGTATATTTTTATGCAGGGAGAAGTTTCTTGATGGAGCACACAAGCAGCATGTTATGGTAAACGCTGCATCTCTCGCAGCTTGAGACAGTCAGCCTCCATATTTCATGCCGGCACCGTTAGTATTGACTTATTAGCAGTATAATTTCTTGGTTTACAAAATTCAAAATTTTCCCCGAACTCCTAATTAGGTAAGTGAATTTGTTTTCAATCCGTGTCCAGTTCTTTGCATTCAAGTCGCATTTCCTCTTGTCACCTTTTATCCTTTGCCTCCATCCCATTCTGTCCTCGTGGATACCATAGTTTCCCATGTTCGCGCACGGGCCCGGTAGTTGCTTACAATATTGTGAGAAATCGCCGCACTCAATCCCATCTGCTTCGCCCTGAAATCGCTTAAATGTAGTTAATGGTCTGTGTCACTTCCTCGTAGCCGGTCAGGAATGTGACCTACGCTCTGTCAATGGAGAAAACCCTGTTTTCCAACAATTTTCACTGAATTCAACTCTACCAGGTGTGAGTACTAGGATTTAAAAGTTTTATTTTTTTAGCTCGAGTAGTAGAATAGCATTTTACGCTGTTTAATTCCGGTGTCAATGAGCTGTGCTAATGGTTCATGTTAAGGAAGGGTCGTTAAAGCAAATTGTCGGTAGGACTTTAGAGGAAAATGTCAATTTGTTCAAGAGTGCATGCAGTGCTTGATTCCGTGAAAGAGGTCCAGGTTTTGGATTGAGGAGGGGGCGGAGTTTCAGAAGGTCATCAGGAAGTTATTGCGCCGTGAGACGTGTTAGCTGTAATTTCAATTAGGTACTTTGTAAGATTCAGTCAGCTCCGGACATTTAGGACGTCTGTGGTTTAGTCGGTGTTTATGATGCAGCATGCAGCATGCTGTTCAGATTTAGCACGAAGCATGCTGTCATCATAGCTGCGGGCATGTGTGAGTTGGGTTTAAATGCAAGGCAGTTCATTAAAGTGTCTTTAAGGTTTTCGTTCCAGCTGTAGAAGTTGATGCTCCAGTTCCAGTTCATGTAGGGAGTTGTCGACAATCAGTATTTTGTCTTTTCCACCGACATTAGGTAATGACAATGGGAGTTAGAAAATATCGTTTGCCGGCTAGATACTGTGGTAATAGGGTTATAGTGACATGTGTTTCTCAACTATTAGTAGACAGGTAGCTGCTAGAGTTTGAAGGTCTTGTGGACAAGGTGGTATGAAGGAAGAGAAGATCGCTTTGATTGTGCTGTAGTCTGTCCGTCTTAAATAGCAAATGTGATTATGCATGCATAACTTATTTCTGGGGTTTCCCTGTGCTCAGGAAATAGTTCTGTGTTCCTTGTAACTCGGTTACAGAGACGTATCGGTATTTGATGTATTTCTCATAGATGATGAATGCTGTAATTTAAGTGCGGTTACCGGCATGCCTTTCTTGAAAGAGTTCTGAGTAAGTAGTCTCCTAGTAAGAAAGACAAAACAGTCCCAGCTCCTTCAATATGTTTTCATCGTATTGAAGGCGTTTAGCACTGTGAAAGAAAATGGCTTCGAATAAAACACCAGTGTAATTTCAGTATTGCATTGGAACCTGTTGAAGCTAATAGTTGCATGCAAACAATTAGTGTAGTGTGAATCTTTGTGGTTCAGCGCCACCACAAAATGTATCGATCAGAATCGAAATCTTGTGGATTTGGTGGATATTTTTCTGTTAGTATCGAAGAGTACAGTATAAGTATATCCTCAGAAACTGGTGTTTAATCAAGAATTCTGAATTGGACAGAGGAAGGGAATGACTCTAGTAAGAAAGACAAAACAGTCCCAGCTCCTTCAATATGTTTTCATCGTATTGAAGGCGTTTAGCACTGTGAAAGAAAATGGCTTCGAATAAAACACCAGTGTAATTTCAGTATAGCATTGGAACCTGTTGAAGCTAATAGTTGCATGTAAACAATTAGTGTAGTGTGAATCTTTGTGATTCAGTGCCACAACAAAATGTATCGATCAGAATCGAAATCTTGTGGATTTGGTGGATATTTTTCTGCTAGTATCGAAGAGTACAGTATAAGTATATCCTCAGAAACTGGTGTTTAATCAAGAATTCTGAATTGGACAGAGGAAGGGAATGACTAACTTGTCTGTTTGTGATGCTGCAGGTTGTCCAGAAAATTTGGAATTTGACTCCTTTTTGGTTGGAGTATCATGAACAGTAGTAAAACAGATAACCAACCTGGGGAACAATCTGCACCTGTAGGTTCAATCAACAACAACTCTGGATCGGTTGACTCAAGTAATTCGCTTAACATGAAAAATAACGTTGTTGACGCATCTGGTGGAGGTGATGGATCGACTGCCGTTACCAGTATCAATGCCAATGAAAATAACAAAACTGATTCGGTCGACACAACCAAAATTACGGCTGACCAACCTCGTTCACAGGATTACAGCAAACTGATTGAATACGGATTGGACGGAAAAGTAGCAGCGAAGTTGGACGAAATTTATAATACCGGTAATGAAACTTGATCGTCTCTGAAACTGTTGTATTAATTAGTAGTTATAAGTTTAAGTTTTGATAAAATCCTATGTAGCTTTATGAAGGTGCGCGTGTACCATATTTAGCGCTATGAAACAGTCCCAGCTCCTTTAATACGGTTTTATCGTATTGAAGGCGTTTAGTACTGTGAAATCAAACTGCTTCGTATAAAACACCAGTGTAGTTCAGTATTGCATTGGAACCTGATGAAGCTAACAGTTGCCTTCGATCCATGTGATAATACAAACTGTATACTGTATGAGCACTATAATTCATTTTTTGTATTTAATTTGCAGGAAAGTTAGCTCATAGTGACTTAGATGAAAGAGCTTTGGATGCTCTTAAAGAGTTTCCTGTTGACGGGGCACTCACGGTGCTGAAGCAATTCCTTGATTCGAATTTGGAACATGTTTCTAACAAATCGGCCTATTTGTGTGGAGTCATGAAGACTTACCGCCAAAAATCTCGCTCCGGCCAAAATAGTGCACCTCCAGTTCAAAGGTAAACACTAACATAAGGATGACAAGTTTGCATTTTAAAGTATAAAGTGGTTCCACAATCCCAGCTCCATAACAAGCTCTTCAGTGCTTGAAATGGCGTTTCTTAATAATTGTGGATAGTAAATGGCTTTTTAAAACCCCAGAGCAATTCATATGGAATGTTGTTTTGGTACCTGAAGAAGCCAATATATCTGATTTATGACATCAATAGTTTGGAATCCTAAGATTTTGAGTCTTAACTTCTAGCAAAAATAGGTTTCTATAGTCACGTTTTAGAATAAGTGTTCAAAACTGATTAGAAGTCCTGCTAGCAAACAACCTAAGGCGGCTTATCTGAAAAATTATGCGAATCAGTATTTCAGCCCTCTCAATTTAAAGATCGCCGATTCGTGAAAAGCTGGCTTAAAATTTTAATTATAGGCAGAATGATTTCGTGGTAGGGCGAGAATCAGTACATATTTCTCGCTTGTATCAAATTTCTTAAGTGATTATTGAAGTGAGTCCGGAAGTATATTTTGCTGTTATAAATTATCTAAATTTTGTATTGAAAGGTATGTTTTGAAGCTGCATTATTCCCCCAAATTTTTCTAAAAATGGAGTCTATTGGTTCTATAACGATGGTCTATACTTTCAGTTTTCGGAATGGAAGAAACAACTAGTCGAATTTTTTATCGTAAAGCAGGGAAACTTGTAAATGAAAGTGGAGAAGAGAAGGGTCCAAGGTGCTGTATCAACTGTTTTCATTAGAGCCACGTCATTAATTTCATGACGATTATAAACGACACCTCCTTCTTCTGATCTGGAAAATAGCAGTAATCTGAAAGTAACTTCAACTCGAGTACGACGCTAACATGTTTCATTTTTCGTCTTTTAGTCCTGCTAAGGGTCCGGATGAAGCTAAAATAAAATCTATTCTTGACCGCACTGGTTATACCTTGGATGTAACTACAGGACAAAGAAAATATGGTGGCCCACCTCCGAATTGGGACGGATTACCTCCAGGCAATGGCTGCGAGGTACAAGTGATTTGTTGAAAGCGACAATCCTATCATCAGACCAGCTTTGTTATTAACCCTTTCCTCACAATTTTTTTTATTAATTATGCTTGCACTTGCTGCTCAGGTATTTTGCGGAAAAATACCGAAGGACTTGTACGAAGATGAGCTAATACCGTTGTTTGAGAAGTGCGGTACAATTTGGGACTTACGACTGATGATGGACCCGATGACAGGACTGAATCGGGGCTATGCCTTTGTTACTTTCAATTCAAGAGATGGTGCTCAGGAAGCTGTCAAGCAGGTAATTCGCACAGGCTGGCTTTCTGTAATATGAAAAGATGATTTAGCATGTCGATCTGATGAACAAATCGAATTATTTTTGGTGCGGTTATGCAGCTCAACGATTACGAAATCCGGAAAGGAAAGAAAATTGGAGTCACTATATCTTACAATAATCACAGATTGTTTGTTGGAAATATCCCTAAAACTCGTGATCGCGAGGAATTATTGGAAGAATTTTCTAAGCATGCGCGTACGTGTTAAACAGTGCATTACAACTTGGCATGTTTTCCCGAAAAGATACCGATTTTTTTATAAAAGTTGCATCTCTGTCTTGTGATTTCAGCGGGTCTGACTGAAGTCATCATATATAGTTCACCTGATGATAGGAAAAAAAATCGCGGTTTCTGTTTTTTGGAGTACGAGTCTCACAAAGCTGCCTCACTGGCGAAGAGAAGATTGGGAACTTCACGTGTAAAAGTATGGGGATGTGACATTATAGTAGATTGGGCAGATCCTCAAGAAGAACCCGATGACGAGACAATGTCGAAAGTCAAAGTTTTGTACGTACGAAATTTAACTCAGGAAGTAACCGAAGAAAAACTAAAAGGCAAGTTATTATACTCGGGTTTTGTAACTGCGTAACGTTCGTGAATTCTACTAAAATGATTACCGTGTTATCTAACATGAAGTTTTTGAAATATTGTTTCGCAGAATCTTTTGAAACGTTTGGACGCGTTGACCGGGTTAAAAAAATTAAAGACTACGCATTTGTTCACTTTGAGGAAAGAGACGCTGCTCTGAAAGCCATGAACGAACTTAATGGGAAATCAGTTGGGGGTTCAAACATTGAAATTTCCCTTGCGAAACCTCCATCCGACAAAAAGAAGAAGGAGGAAATTTTGCGTGCTCGTGAACGTAGAATGATGCAAATGATGACGCAAAGACCGCCGTAAGCGCTTCCTCGGCAACTTGGATTGAAATTAAATTCTAGCTGTGGATTTACGGATTTTGCTATGAATTTACTGGTATTGTGATGTTTCAGATCTCCAGACAGCTATTACCGAGTAATCCCTCCAATTCCAATCCGTGGAGTCAGTAGAGGAGGAATGAGAGCTGGACCGATGGGCCGCGGAGACTATGGTAAGTACCTGTTATCAGCTCCGTCAACAAAATCTTCAATACAGACATTGCTTTCGGGAAATCAAGGTAGGGGATAGTGAACTAACGTAAAGGTAGGGTACGCGGTCACATAAGCTTTCACGTTCCTACATTTCCTTTGGCTAGTTCATCATATTTGTTCTATGTACCTGTTGATCAGCTTCATTCTGTGATGGATGTAATCAAGTGCCGTCGTTTCTACATAGTTTTGTGAAGGTTAAGCATAGCACTCACTTTTCCAGAATTTTATGACTACCCTTCTCTCATGAAAGATTGATGCGAAGCACTCTAAAGTGTGGTA
>VRMD01002994.1:0-11862 GCA_009872375.1 Sminthurides bifidus | reverse complement strand
GATGGAGGGAAATGAAGTGCTTTAATCACAGTGTGAATCTAGGTTCCGAAAATAGCACTGATTTCGATCGACTGATTCATTTGGGCCTGGAGGTGAACACTGGGGTCATTTTAGCGGGTGTGGGAAGTGGCGAGGGGGAATGTGGTGGAAGAGATGCAAGTATACTTTGCGATTTCGCGTATTGTTATCATCAAAAATAGCCGAGATTCAAAGGGAGCACAGAAACATACGGCCTTGTTGTAACAAGACTATTGAATAGGACTGAATGACATTCGATTTTCATTCTGTTTTGCATCGTTTCATTTCATGATTGGATGTTGGTCGCTCTGAATCGCATGCCATTGTATGCACATGCGGATGGTGGTGTGAAGAGATTGAAATATCACACCACGGAATGGATAGACTTCAAGGATACTTAAGTGGAGAGATGATTGCAAAATTGAAATTGAGTACGACTTTAATAGCGATAATGACGCGATCTATTAATGATGGCTTGCTATAGTACAATGAGTGCATTGAGTACGCCATTGGGGGTTGAAAGGCTACAAGATAGGAAATGTTGTGTCCGTTAAGAAATATTGTGTGTTCGACAAATAAATACGCTATAAAATGAAAGTTTGCTGAACAGATTATTGACGTACATGCTGAAAGAGGTAGGAAGAAAAGGAGATGTTGCAATGAGGAATGGCCGCAGCTTGAGCTCTCTCAGAGTAGTTTTGATTGAAGAGCGTTAAAAAATCCAGGAGATAAGGCTTGCATAATTCAATAGTTGGAGGGAATTAATTCTGATGTAATAATGAGTGATTGTTCCACGGTTTACTTATCGAGTTATTAGCTGGTTTTTTACAGCGATTCAAAGGGTTACAATTTGATCAAAGCTGTGGCATTCAGTGGGAATGGAGGCAGAGAGGATTTGTTGTACGCGACAAACGCAGGCATTTATTCGGGAGGACAGATGTTGAGGCTTGTTGAATGAGAAGTAGATTGACAGGTTATGGGATGAGAACTTAAGTTGCGTCTTTATTTGACAAATGTGTTAGAATGTTGGTCTGATTTGTGTTACTTCATAGGTAATCTGTTCTGTTATGGGGGAAGGTGGATGAAAGTTGGTAATTTTTTCAATCACAATGTAATAATGTGGATTTACTTTGTTTCTTTTGACAGAGAGTTACAAGGGAACAACATTACAACGATTCGTCTGTCGGATTTTGCTGGCCTGGGCTCCCTCCGAGTAATGTGAGTACAAGAAGATCCTGTTCTCTTATTCAACTTATTATGCTATTATGCTTCGCTCAAATCCCTATAGCGTATCTGATTCCGCGTAGCTTCGTTAGTGAGTGCCTTTACAAAGTTCCTCTCCTTGGGACGTTCCCTTAAGAGGAACTTTGTGTTATCAATGTTTATTTCATTCAAGATTAAATCGCATTGAATTTTATTGTAAACGGGCTTCTTGTCCGTGATGGGCATCACAGTGCTGGATTGTGTCCAGGAATTGTTTAAGTTTTTCTGGCCTGTGTGCTGCAATAATCATAATAATAAGCCTGTGCGCAATGCACTCGCTCCAAGTCTCTCTCCCTCTTGTTTGTCAGTCTAACTAACCATTAAGCTGACCAACAAGCTCCTGGCTCACGTTGTCTTGCCATTTGTGCATTTCGTCAGAGAGTCTAGCGAGTTAACTTCGGTGCGTACAACTAATGCTTTGATGATCAAGTTAAAAGTTCTGACCGTTTCACTGCCATGGGTTTGAGCAAGCTGCATATGCGTAGCTTTTAGTGTTGGAAAAATCTTTGATTCATTCAAGGCGAAACAAAGTGAACCTTTTTGATTGAATTAACTTGCAGACAATTGTCGGATAACGAGATTCATACTGTGGAAAAGGGCTCTTTTCAAGATCTGGCCTCGCTCGAGAGACTGTAAGTTTGTTACTTGATTTTTTATACACGTTGCATGCTTCTCTGTTATGTCTCGTGATGGTGGTGGCGGGCATGGCGTAAGCAGATGAGAAGATGGGAGTTCATGTTTCATCATTGAGAATGAGATGCGTCTGCCAAGACAACCGAAAACCAACGGAATGCAGCGCAGCGAAACAAAACAACAAGAAGAATAATAGAATCCTACTACACAAGAAGACGATATGCCACACCGCCGCCGCGGATGCGATGTCCCCGGTCGTTACGGCCAGACAAAATATCTCAAAGTTGACTCAAATAATCCTCATGGAACATTCAGTTTGTTGTGACCATTTCCAATAGCATGAACATTATTTAGCTCACGCTCACAGTTTTGCTTAACCGTGTAAACTGTCGCCTGGCTCAGTCCATCCTCGCCCTTATCTGCCCGTCAATCCGGCAGTGACAACCTTCAAAGTTGCCCTTAATCCTCCACGTAGTGTTACATTAGAACGAATTCAGCGGATCCGCATGTCATCTGTTTAAATTTCTCTCTTTTTTATACTCGGCTAGCTTGCTCGCTTAGCGTTTAAAGTCATGGACGTATAATTTAGTAATCTTTTCCTCAGTTTTGAGTTGTTGGCCTGAGTTGAAGTTTTCTTTTCCGAGCAATCCGGACTCTGGTATTCATTAAAATTTTGACACAAGTTTGTCGAAAGGCGCATTTTACGACGCTCCTTAATTTGTATTCTAAGTCCAGGATTTTTCTGATTGCAATACGTGCCTTTTCCTGATCCTTCAGAGAAAAATTTACACATGCATTCAGAATTTTGTGCGGAAGAACAAGTAAAAACTCTGATTCTTGGTATGGGTGTGTGGCTCAGGCCCAAGCCGGCATTAATCCCTTCCTGCTCTTTCCCTAATGAGCGTAAACTTACAAGTTGTTTAGCTAAACTGCAGAACTGCTCGGGCGGAATGGTGCAACTAGTTTGTTTACGCTCTGGCTGTATGTAAACTTTTTCAGCCACTTTCCGCATCCACCACGTCTCCAATAGCGTCAACCTCATCAGTTTTCCACTTAAAGGATTTTCCGTGCACTTGGGCCTGCGAGAGGCGTGTAGTAAGCTAACAAGCGAAGACTCGAATTCACCATAATCTTACTACTACGGCTCTTTCCTCTCATGGTCGGCCACGTTACAATTGTCCTGTCATGTAGACTTGCATTTCTGCCCGAGGGATGCGATAATTCCTCACATTTTTCCCTTTTGGACGATCGAAAAATTAGTTTCCAAACAGTTTACATTCCCTGAGCGCATATGAATTTCTGGAGTGACAAGAGCTTGTAAAATATGGACAGACGTTTCCTTCCGTCACGGCCTATGTTTCCCAACAAACTACCCACAGACGAAGGGGTAATTGATTTTTAAAGAGCATATAATGGCGAACGATAAAACAGGAGGCAGGATGAGCTCCGTTCCTTATTTCGCCATTCACCCTGTGGTACTGGAGCGCCACATGATTTGTGCTAACAGACCACGACGGTGGAATCATTTATCCAGCATCATCATTCCGTTTCATCTGTCGCCCTTTCTCCAATTTTGACCGCTGGAACCCATCACTGCTGGTTTTTGTGGTCCGCACGCGGTTCATTTTATTGCATAAATATATAAAGTGACTCGGGTCGTTTTTCCGCTGGATTGACGCGGGCGGGAGCCAGGGACTCTGTGTTAGGTCTTCCTCTCGGAGAGGGAAATGAATTTCGACGGCTGTGTTCAGTTGCACGTGTCGCGAAAATACGATAGCTGTTTATACGTAACAAATTGCCACCAAAAGTCCGCAGCTCCAAAAATGGTGAAAATGAGCTCATAAAAAGAGCGCTTAGGAGCTCAAATAGTGTGTGTGGCATTCTGAATTAGTAGACTCTGCTCCACCTTGAGGACATAGGCCACTGACGCAAGGAAGAGAAACGCTCTTCGTGTTCACCGTCCTTTGTGTGGGTGCGGAAATTACGGTAGAAAAGGCGAGCCATGCTTTTTTCCTCTAATCTGCTGCTTCTTGTCGCTGTTTATGGCAGGCTGAGGATTTATCGTGAAATTTCTTCTCCGTCTGTTGTACATCTTCGCTCAATGATGTTGACTTGGAAGATTCCGCGTCCTTCTGCCGAGGGAGCGGTTTGGCTGTAGCATGAAATGATGTCCAGCAAAAAGGCGGAATTTATGCATTTCAACAGGACCCAGTTTTCCCGAGACCGAAACAGGACGTGCCGGGAGCTACGAGATTCCTTGTATACAAAACAGCTCCAGTTTCTTGACGTGTGTGTGATATGCATTTCCATCCATCTGTACGTTTTGTGTGCAATCAGGGAGGCCCGTTTGGACAGAATTTTTTCAACCAGCTTGAGTCTGCTGTGTTGCTGCGAAGGCAGGGTCTTCCACCGGTCCCATGTCACGTCGTGAGCACAACGTAAAAGTGCCCAGATTTTCATGATTCATGAAAATCTCGTAAATTATTTTCTCTTCCATACCATTGCTGAGGGAATTGAGTTTATAAAATCTAGCAGCTTCTTTTATTGTTAGCTCGATGGAAAAATGTAATAAGGTCTGAGGGCCGATTTAGGGAAACTTGCTCAAAATCAAAAGGGATTTTATATGGACATTAAATGTAGAGTGGTGTGGCAGTCTAAGGAGGAGTTGAGAGCGAGGGATTGTAATATCCCTCGGGAGGGTGAATATTTTTCTCAGAAGCATTCCACGGCCACGGCTTTCTTTTTCTCTTCACTTGTATTCTTGTATGCTCCTCTGCCTTCAAAACCAAACGGAAGAGAAGAAAGACGGAGACGGATGTACATGGGGACGAATTGCAGGTGATGCAGGAAGCAGAGGATGTTGCTTATTTTTTGCATCAATTCAACCAGAAGCAGTGAAAGCTCGGTTTGCTTGAACCGAGATTGTTGCAGTATATCAGGGATCTGATAGAACCTCGCGGCGGAGAAGACCAGCAGCCCAATGAGATTATGTGCATTTGGCTTTGATTTTCTCCAAGACCATTCAGCTTTCTCCAAAGGATCTAAGGATTCAGTGGAGGAAGTTAACCTTATGTAACTTGTTAGTCGAAAAGTTGAACGTTTTCAATGAACTTTTACCATCTCAACCATGTAGGTCCTCGCTCTCTCAAGAGTTTTTCTTTGTCCATATGTGTACTCTGTATATTTCAATCGCCAAGAGGACTCTCAATTCCGTTTCAGCTCCAGTCATCCAGCTACGCTCAAGTGGCTTCATGAAGAAAATAGAAGACGGAAGGAGAGAAAAGCATGCAGGAAACGATAAAACGAGAAAACTCCTTGAAATTTTTTCTCAAGCGACTGTAAGTAAGCAATTTGTGCAAGATTTAGACTGGATTTAATATGGTCACATTAGGGATATTTATTTAAGCTCACTTGAATTCGTTTGCCATGCAAAATACAGCTGCTGTTTTAGTTTCATTCCACCAATTTCCCAGCTAATTTCCATGTTCCGTCTTACACCCATGCATGTTTCACGCTCCGTTGTTGTTCTAAACGTTATATTTTCTTTAGCCAGAGAAATGGAAATCCAACTGGGTAAAGACTCGAACAACTTTTCATTCATCTCGCAACAGAGGAGGACACGTGTCAGAAAGAATTGCTGTTTTGTTTCCGTATGTTCTCAACCATGAACGTTACATGGCAGCATCTGTCTATTTTCCAATTCCATGTTTTTCTGTTTATCGATATAATATTCAAACAGGATTTACTGCAGACTTTTGCAATAATTTCTCACTCCTGCACTCAATTTCACACACACACACACACCCGCTCATTTTCATCATGTCCCACGCCCGGCCCTTGTTATTCTAGTTCTTGTACGTTTCTTTTCAAAAGCCACAGAAGATTAAGGCGGAAGGCTAGGAAGCTGTCAGTCGTTTTGTTCCTAGACAAAATCAACTTTTCAAGATCCTTGTAACTTTGCTGACGGATCAAATCACTGTCTGGTTTACTAGCCGATGTTGTGATTGTGGGCCATGTTCGCCGATAACGCGGCAAGGAATGGGATCTTGAACTCGGTGTTCATCTCCTTTAGAACCGTTTGCGACGAGATATCGGTCTGCCTCCACTGTTTGTGAGACAAAGCGTTGTTAGATTTCATAGCTTCGTCATAAATTTCTGCATTTAAGTAGACTGGGAGCCAGTTTACTCGCTTGATCTTATTAAAGCTTGGACTGATAGTATCTTTGTGTGGAAGAGAAGGATTTGGCGTGTCTCTTCTACCACCACCTCTACGCAAAACGTAAATCGGATGCAAGGAACGCATTAAATTCACGTCCGAGCCCTATCCCATCATAACTTAGTGCAGATGAACAATTTCGCCCTGAGAGACGAAGGGTCGTAACGTTTATTTATTTATGAAATACAGCAAAAGATTCTGTTTCACAAAACAATTTCCCTACCCAACCTTTTTCACGTTAAAATTTCAGTGATGCTGCGTCATGTTCTCTGCTATTTTTTTTCAATTCCTTTGACTCTTATGCCTTCTCGGTTAATTTTTTCTATGTATATTAGGGACGTTGCAAATGGCAAGATTGCTTTTGTGCAGTTGCTCTTGGTGAATACTAAAAGAGTGTACACACTCACCTGAGTCGGTTTGGCACCGAGTATGAGTTCATCCTCGACCTACCTACACGGGAATAGAGGCTTCTGCTTAGTTAGTTATTAAAGAAGGAAATCTCAAGAGTGCAGGAGTAAAAGGAAGGGAAGAGTAAATCTCAATGAATGAGTGGACAGAGAGCGTCTTCTTTCTATTTATTTGCATTTCAAGATGTATTGTGATTATTATGCGAAGACGGAGCGATCGCGAACCACCCTCCTACCGCCCATATGACCTCCAGGCAATAATCCACGTCTGCTGTAAGAATGCACAAGACCACGGGGATTTTAATTATGTATGTGATTGGGAGGATTTCGAGTTGAAAAAATCTTGAAGCTTTAACGGGGTTGTAATAAAGATGCAAGGGACGTTACTGAATACATTGCTCAAGTTATGTATCCTCCGAAGGAATTCAGTGTTTAGCCATGTCTTCCAGTGAATTGCTGCTTCTTCAGTGCGTGATAACGAGCCGATCGCTTCTTGAATCACTTATGATGTGATATTCTTCCTCGTCTTTTGTCTTGTTCCGATTGAAAACTTCCAAAGTCACACAAATCTCATGTGTTCCTTTCCTTAAGAAGAGGCTGAGTTAATTAATTTTTTGATGGAGAAAAGACTGAAGAGAGAGGGAGACAGAGAGAGAGAGAGCGAGTAGAGAAAAGGGAGGAGATGATCACCGCGAGATTTTTTGGCATGCTGTATTCATGCCGACATAAGGAGTTTTAGATTTGCCGAAATCAAGTGGAAAGGGCTGTATACTGACTAGTTGAATATTCTGCTGGGATTAATATGAGTAAGTAATGCTGCTGAAAGTGGAGGAGTAATGCATTAGCTCTGTTTAATGACTCCCATTTGCGAACCTCAACTGATAATCGATAGTGTCGCGTGCTTCTTAGTCATGGTTGTGTAGTTTCCAGGTTTTGATCCCGGTACTTGGATGGTTCCCTAAAGTGAATGAGAAAACCGTATACATTGTCACGGAAAGAAGTTTCGGCCATGAATTCTATTAGAATTGCTCCAACTTGTGTATGCTCTGCTAAACTTTTCCTGTACTTTTTCCCACAAAACAGCGTTGCACTATACGGAGATCGTTACTAAATGCAACAAAATGTAATCCTGTAGGAATTCTCGTCGCGTGTTTCCTTCCATTCCATTGCTCAAGTAACAAGGAAAGAAGCAAGACACATACACACACATCCGCTAAAAGTTTATGAGACAAACGCCAAAAGTAGGAAAAGTTGCACCACGCCAAACTACCTGCCGTTCATGTTGAGAACGATCCTTTGATTCACTTGTGTCTTATCAGAGGCGTAACGAGAATTTCTCTTGCTCCGGCACGAACAAAATAAATTTTGTGCCATAAAATCTGCTTCAATTTAATTCACTCCAATTTGATGACGTCTTGTCTGGTAGTTGATTGATTAGAATGCTCTGCGATCAAAACTGAGTGTAACTGCTTTGCGGAGGATGCTAATCGTACGACCAGTGTGCTAGTTCAGCAGAAATGGTCAGCTGCAAATCAGGATTTGCAGCTGCTGATGGAGCCACGCACTTCGTTCTTTGTTGCGATAAGCTGCAGCGACCGCAGGTAACTTGCGGTATATTCTCACCTTGGTAAAAATGCGACGCACTCCCACTTCCAAAGTCAAATTTGGATGATTCCTATTCGATTCGTGTCAAATTAGAGCAGCAAATTAAGATATCATGTGGGACAAGTTGGAGACGTGGTGGCGGGATGGTTAGCCATGTTGCCACTTTNTTTGGATGATTCCTATTCGATTCGTGTCAAATTAGAGCAGCAAATTAAGATATCATGTGGGACAAGTTGGAGACGTGGTGGCGGGATGGTTAGCCATGTTGCCACTTTTCCCTCAGGTAATTCTAGAAGTAGCTCAAGTTTGGAATGTTATTACTAGCCCAAATTTGATTGCTGGTTAGAGCGTTCAAGGTGTGTGATTAAAGAAGTGAGGCGGAAGGAAGAGGGTAATTTGGTCTTCCTCAGCGACTTTCGTCGAAACTTATTCATGTAACTGTTTTCAACGAACCGTACACCAGTCTGTTCTTTGGTATTAGGTCTGACTGGTCATGGCAGCATGTTATTTGCTTGAATACCTTGTAATTGGAGCTGAAGAAATCCCAGGAATTCCCAGAATGAAAAATAAAACTTTGACTAGCTCCATGTGGTGGATTTAGGCGAAAAAGTCACCGTTCCAGATTCCTCGCCTTCTTCATTAAGAAGAAAGACAGTACTTCGAAGCTAGTAAAGGTGGAAGAAATCCACCCTGATCGTGAACCTTGGAAGAGGAGCAGGCGAGACGTCGGTATGCGAGAATCGTGCTAACGAGATATTGAAGAGGACAGTAATTTGGTGAGTTCTCAAGGGAACGTACAGATGCGAAGGAGAGACGATGCTGAAGAAAGTTTGTGCAGTTATTGTGTAATTATAAATGAACTGGATTTGTTGGTCAAAGAATGAGGGGGAGGGAGGCTATTGATTGCATGAAGGTGGGTTGGTAAGGCTTAGTAGTTTAACTGGGTTTGTGGGAAGGTTCGTCTTTACCTCAAATCCTGTACTGCACAGTCTGGCGAAGCTCAACTACTGGCTGTAAGTTTTAACGGGAGTACATTTTTGAAATTTTTGTCCCTCTCATGAAAGAGGGAGCAAGTTAAAGTGGTGGTAAAACTTTTCTTGAGCAGTTATACAAGCAATTAGGGTGTAGTCTCGCCTTTGTGAGGGTCTGTGTGATGATCTATTAGCTTTTGTAAGTCGTGAATTTAAATAACAAAAGGTGACGTTCGGAGAGGAGAAAAACTGTTTTAATTATTTTGTGAAACTTAATAGTTTCTTCAAACTAGCCTTCGTTTCACTTAAGCCTGATTTAAGACTCTCCGAGACGGATGGACCAATGTTCGGGGACATGAGCTTTGGCGTGAGGATTTTCTCCTTGTTTTATTGCCTTAGTTCCAGACTTGGGATCTTCTCAAAGTCTGTGAAGAGCTGATGGAGTTTGTGGTGTAGGGAGCCGAAAGGGTGTACGGTTTCTCCTTTAGGGATGTCGTCGGAGAATCTAGTTCAGGCGAGATGATTCTCGGCATCTCACCTGGTGTGAATCTTTATTTCTTCTTCTCCAGCAAATGCAACCAGCAAGAATGATGAAGGACAGAAGAATCTGGCTATAGTTTGCACTAACAAAGACTAACAGTAGCGGATAAACAAGGTGCATTATTACATGCATGCTGTATAGGAGGATGTGACGGACGGACAGTGAAGATGCGGACGTGGAACACGTCTGTATGGAGCGGCCAATTGGGAGTTGTTGCATAATGGTCCACGAATTAATTTTTTACCAAGTCACGGCAGTTGCTCAGGTCACGTGTATTGAATTGAGTTTCCCTGAGACGTGCATCTGGGGATTTTTTTGCTCTTAGTGAAGACTTTGGTATTTTTTCACCGTCGTCGCTGTTTGTTTAATGGAATGCCCATGTGGACAATGGGAGATGAGGAAAAAGGGGGTATAATGGTGGCGTGCTGGATTGCGTGTGATGTTGCTGAACGGAAGGAGCTTTGCGCGTAGTGGTTTACTTGTATCCACGAGGATTAACTTTGATTCCGAATTATTGTTGTTTGACCCGAGTGGGAGAGCATGGCGAGCGGTTAAATTCTATTTCAAGGCTTACTTGTAAATCCGAACCTTCCAAGCATCCCATTAGAAGGATTTAAGGATGGCCAAGCGTCAGGAACAGAGATGCTAGCGAGAAATTAAACGTCCCAAGAATTATTGCATCGCTATCCTCTACGTCGTTCCAGCTCGAGCTGTAGACCGTAGAGACTTTAAGTCTGTTCATGGATTTCGTGAAATGAAAAAAGTAGCTCGGAGCAGTAACATAATATTTTATTGGCCACTATATATTCGCTGCCAGAAATGGAATCTCGAGTCCACTCTCGATGGATGAAGAATATCGTTGCCCCACACGCGGACAGGGCGGTTGCCGACGGACGTCGCCGCTGAACTTGCTGAATGGAAGAAATTTTTCGCCCGTGGATTTCCTTGTCGATCCTCGTCTTCTGGTGTGGTAGGCGGAAGGATATTGAAATGGATGAACTCCCAATATTCTTGATCTGCAAGCGTTTTTATCCTGAAAGTTGTCCCAGTGGAGAAGCGCCGTAGTCATATCATAGATTTGCTGGGCGTTTAAATTTGAATGCATCATGTTTTCTCTTCTTCCAACAAATTGAGTTTCATGGCGATCGCCCTTCTCACTGCCAATTTATTTCCTTGACTGCTCATTTAAGTGTGGTCTATTGCCTATTTGACCATATCCAGGACTTGACTAATAGTATCATTGAAATTTGTCATTTGCAGGCGTTTGAACAACAATCGCTTACGGACCATTCCCGACCTCCTGTTTGCCAACAGCCCGAACTTGTAGCAAGCTGTAAGTGGAATTGCGTTTTGCTTTTAGCAGTGAACATGATTTAATCCTTCCGTCCTGCCTGTCTCACGTATGAAACAAACACTCTTGCGTCCCTGTTTTCCGTTCCCAACATGCCAGTAGTGTTTGCCTCGAGCCGTAGTGAATTGCAGCGCTTGAAAGAATCAGCAGCTGTTGTAGTGTAATTCCGTTTTCCGTTATTAGTCCTACGCCGTCATCCTCCTTTCTTTCTGAGGTAATCAAGCTAGAGGAAATGCTTGTCGGGTAATAATTGTTGCTCAAAAACTTTACCGGCTCGTCCTTCACATGATGGACGAAGAGTGGCGGAGCTAATTTAGCGATACGCTGTTGAGCGATACCATGACAAAGATGGCTTGCACACGCATCGGTTTCAGTCATTCACTGTCGTAAATTGGAGCAGGCAAATAGTCCCATGATTCTGCGACGTAGCGATGATTGCCGTCGATAGGATCGAAATCGAGCTGAAGAAACATGACAGGAACCTGTGCCAAGGTTCGGAAAGCTTGTCAGGAAGAAGGATTTTTGCTAAGATAATGTAGCGGGGGCGGCTTCATCTCCCTTCAGATTGATCGTGGACGCAGCTCAGCCAAGTAAATGATGTTAATTGAGCGAGGAGGCAAGATTGATATTTTGACGAGCGTCTCTCTCTGTGCTATTTGCCATCATTTTTACCTTGATGATCCCCGATCGTGACAGACTGGTAGGGAATCTCGGAAAGATTTTAAGAGATAAATCAAAGGCTCTTGGGAGAGAGAGAGAGAGACAGCGACAGAGAGAGGGAATTTTCCCAAAGTTGTTTTAGGGATCAAAGAGAAGGACTATTCCAAAGCAAAGCTTCTTGTACTGCTTCCAGTTTT
>VRMD01002993.1:0-11863 GCA_009872375.1 Sminthurides bifidus | reverse complement strand
AATGAGGAATAGCTGCATGGGTTTCGGGCTGGCGGAAAGCCAGAAAGTGATTCTTTGGTAAACTCGTTACAGCAACTACTGGATTGTGGAGGATTTTTCAGCAGGCATGGACCAGAATGTAAATACAGGGAGCATGAGAGCCTGTACGTGTCCAGGATTGATGGGATGGTGAAACTTGTACGTGTTTTACAGTTTGTTATGCTACCCTGCGGGCTAACTTGACTTTTCATGGCGTTTGTTGCGTCGCGAAATTAATTTCCCGACTTATAGATTACTTTCCCCGGCGCAATGCAACCCCCACCGAAGTACCGCAGAGGAAGCTGGGGCAAGTGTGGATGACCTTCGTGGTTGCATATGTTTGGTGAGTGAGAGAGAGCGAGAGAGAGCAAATTATTTAAACTTTTGATCGTAATACTTTCCTCAACGCTCCGCTCTATTATAGGCAAAGTACTACAAGAAATTAGCTTCTCAAAGCTGCAAGTAATGTTCCTCCGGCAGCGCCCTTCCAGGCCGTAGATTGGTGAACCGAGAAGGAACCGCCGTAACCAACTTTCNTCCCTCCCCGTGCTCAAAACACCGACCGTTATGTTAATGAAAGCAATTGGGGAAGTGCTTTGGTTAAAAATTGAAAACCCTCAATGCCTCAACTTTACATGAACTGGCTGATGAGCATTGAGCTCTGAGCTCATGCTACTTACCAGTCTTGTGTACTCTGGAAAGATTCGAGCACAAATACCTGCAAGGCCTTCACTTTTGCATGCATCGGGGCACGTAACGGATAAAATGAATGATAGCAGCACGAAGTAATTTAAAAGTTGAATTATTTTCCAGACCGTGTTGAGATAGAAAGGGCCGTGAGCCGAGTTCAGGCCAGATGATAGAAAATGGCTCATATGCATAGATATGTGTGTACATGTATAGGGAATGTGGCATAGGCCCTGGTCTACAGGGTCCATGAACTTCAATACAGAATTTCAGAGAAAGTGGCACATGAACCGGAGCTGCAGCTCGGGAGAACGGACTCGATTATTTCCATGACTGACGACAACGTGGAGGAAACCCAGACTTGACATATTAATGTGACAGTGTTAATAGGCGGTTTAAGTAACGATTCCTGATAAGGTGATTCCGCCTGGGAGAACCGACTCGATTATTTCCATGACTGACGACAACGTGGAGGAAACCCAGACTTGACATATTAATGTGACAGTGTTAATAGGCGGTTTAAGTAACGATTCCTGATAAGGTGATTCCGCCAACAAATTGAACAAGAATAAATTGACGATGAATAATATAGCAGGATCTAACGTTAAGCTGTGCAAATTGTTGACAAAAAGACTGAGAGTAATTCCAGCTCGGGCGGAGAACTATGACAGAGTTATGCCTTTCATGCAAACGGGAAAGGAGCTAAAGGATGCAACAAATGAGCGGTTGAGAGAGAGTTACACAAGAGGAACTATACTCGGTCCTGGAAATATGAAACCGCAAACGGCTGGAGAACATTTGTCGGCTTTGATGATCTGATGTCGTTGGGAGGTGAAACCCTTTTCAGGATGACTGTAGCCCGTGTGATGTCAAACAGGAGTGAGATTTATGAGATGGAGCTAACTGGGTTGGGCATAAAGTTTTATTACGGTTAAACTAATACAGGGAGTAATGCAAATTTAAATATTCCAAGGTTACATGACCCGGCTTGAATCCAGCCATAACAATAAATCAGGATGAAACTTTTCCCTAACCGAAGTCAGCGAAAGAGCCTGTTTTTGTGGTTTTTAAGCACTGAGAATAACAGTTTGTTTCCCTTTTTTCTCAGACAAAAAGACCGCGAGATTTAAGCCTTCACACTTAAAAAGGAATACGTCCCGGCCATTGCACACCAACTTTCCCTACTCTCCTTCTGACGTTATATTTACTCAAGTTTGACGGTGTGAAAACTACTTACAGATCGGCTCGAGATTGCCACAGTGCACATTACGTCAACTAGACTCTTCACCCATTCTTTTATCAACGTTCAGCAGCTCTACCGAATAGTGAAAGCATGACACTGTGCTTGGATGAGGTGCTCGTGAAATTTATCCCGGCAGCAACCCAATAATAACTGCCTGAGCCAAGAAGCTGCAAGCCCAATCCAAGGCAGTTCACACGCCCTCTCAGATAATTCATTTCCATTCTCTTCAATAAAACTGGGATGGAGCAAGTGAACTTGTGTAAGGTTTGCAAGGTTGTGTTTCGCCGTGCAAACCGCATATTGCTTTTACAACTGAATGAGTTTCGCAGATCCAGAGCTGGAAAGCATTTATTAGCACGAAGAGGTAAGTGGCTGCACTTATCTCAAGGGCTGACCTGCACACATGAGCTTGGAAATGGAAAGCAAGACCACATATCACTCGAGGAAGAATGCTCAATGAAGCAGCTTATAAGCCATCAAGTTTGAATAGCTATTCAGCTAATGAAATTAAAGAGGAACGTGTCCAAAAGTCGAGATGAGAGACAGGTATGGGTATACATACACAGACACAGGAGCTGAATTACCCACGCAATATCAGATTAAGAGGAGGACTGGGAAATATGACGTGACTACAAAAACAGGCTGGCCTCCATGTCTTGAAGTCCCTGGAAGCGAGTCTAATGGAGGGCAGTTTTGGTCTAAGTGGTGAAAGATGTAGGGGGATGAATGCTGGGAAATGTCATAAATTAAGAGCCAAGTGAGTAATTTGAGACAGGAGACTGAGATGGAATTAGGAGTCGTTGTTTTAAGAGCAAATTTTGTGTAAAGGGTTAAGCCTCTGATGAGCACTGACGGGTGAAGAAAGGACGGCGAGCATGAATAGGCATGCGACAGAGAGTCTTTGCGCGATAAGCTGACTGAGTGAAAGCCACGGACCGTTATTTTCAGCGGAGGACAATGCTGAAAGAAGAAAACTATTTTTCACAGCATACTACTTGTTTAAACAATTACGAGTTTGTGAGCGGGCGAATGAGGGGGCATTCAAATGATAACTTTGGCCTAGTGGGCAGGACGGGGAACGTGAAGAGGAATAATTACTGGGTGAAATGCGGAGAGATTTGGAAATTAGGGAAGTAATCTGTGTTAAAAGATTGTCAGGTCATTTGTTTCGGTGGCTGAGAGATGCGGAGCAAGTCTGGACGCTGAGGCATCCGGCCGTGTGAGTCCTGACGTGGACGAAGAAAGAAATTTGTTGATTGTAAACGGTGGTTTATCTGCACTCCGCAGCCTGGTCGATAGTCTGCGTTTGAGGAGTGAAAGTAAAGTAGGACATGAAGGCTGAGCTCGTAGCTGGAAGCCAAGGTACTGCTTTCACTTGCTCATAGCCCAGACGCGACAGGGCGTAAGGCTGTTGAGTGCTTTGCTCCGGGCAACAAGGTTCGAGGCAAAGTCCAAAGTTAAACCTTGTGTGAATCAGATTAAAAATATACGAGTTCAAACACAGTCCAGGAGGAATTGAAAAGTTTTGCGTTTTCAACTGCCCGAATAAAGTGTGGTGGGAAAGACGGTTGGAGGAAAAACTGGCATTTCAAGGAGTGGGAGGAGGAGGAGGAGACGGAGGGTTGGCCGAGAAAACGGAATCTACAGCGGAAGGAAATCCGCAGAAAAAGAGAAACGGAAAGAACGGTCGCTGGACGGAGTGAAGAGGGCTGTTGCGGCCAACATGCGGGCCCTCGGTCCGCCGGTCTTCAAGCCAGGGCATTGCGACGTGAGTTGTGCCTTTGTGCGTGGAATGTTATCCCGATGTGTGTGTTGCGTCTATGCCGTGAGTAAAATGTTTTGTGGGCTAAATTATGCGTGGAGCGTGTTTTTAACCAGAAAGGAGAGAAAGTCCAGTGGGGTTTGATTGTTGAGATAAAAACTCGTTCCTTCCAGCTCTGATGAGGCATTTTTCTTTGAGACATGCGATAGGGCAATGACATAGCACAACAAGGCAAAAGGTGGACGGGAAGCATTACTACTACCTGGCAAGAAGGCAATGGGGGAGCGTTGCCGTAATTGCGCGGCAGATGATGCAAACGCTTGAATGTCTGTTGGCTTGAGGGAGATTGATGGAAAGTGTGCATGGGAAAAAAGTTTGAAAGCGTGCGGGAAAAAGTATGGCGGGTTATGGAAATGGTGGTGATTTGGAAGGTTCAAAGGCTTGAATGTCTGTTGGCTTGAGGGAGATTGATGGAAAGTGTGCATGGGAAAAAAGTTTGAAAGCGTGCGGGAAAAAGTATGGCGGGTTATGGAAATGGTGGTGATTTGGAAGGTTGGTGTGAAAAACTCAATTAGGGTATTTATCCACAGCACACTGTTCTGCCGTGCGGATGTGAGGTGTGAGTTGTGTGAACAGTGTATTTAAGGTGGAATCGTTAAGACTGACTGCATTGGCGAATAAATTTTTAAGATGGAAGCAGCACATAAAATATGGCAGAGAATTAGGGAAGGAAAAAACCCTTTCTCCGAAATGGCTAGGTGCTATACACGTTCTTCTGGCGAGCAAGGGATGACGGAGCGGAGAGTGAAGGAAAAACATGGCTTTTGGCAAAAATGGGAGGGAAGAATGTGTACATTACCCTGCACCAAATGACTGTGGAGATGACGAGGAAAATGTTAAGAGATTTTAATATTGGCTTGCGACAATGATGAGCTGAGAGAGAGAGAGTAAGGGAGAGAGCCGGGAGAAAATAGAAGATGAGAAGAGAATGAGTGGAGAAAGCTACTCCGGGAAGAAAAAGGACGGTGGTGAAAGTAGTAGGAGGGGAGCGGTGGAAAAACATTGGAGTTAAAGAAAAGGATGAGGGAATTCATCATAGGAAATGGACATTAATAATCTGGTTAAGGAAGACTACGAGACAAGAAAGGGGTAGGGGCAGGAGAGATGAAGAAGAATTTCCGAGCCTGTTTTGGATGGCCTTTTACATGGCGGGCTAATGCGGTGAGCATTTATGGCAGCATGTCTTCCTTCAGGGAATAAGAAGGATACATCTGCTGGTGTTGTGCTATAGGGGCCACTGTACTTCAGCAGCAGGACGGTGAATGCCACGGCTCGCTTAGGCCTGACTACGGCTGCGACGGACAGGGTTTACTCTCAGTTTTTTCGCGAGAAGATGAAAGGCGCGATTAATTAAATTGTCATGGTAAATTTATTCACGTTTGAAGATAAGAAATGTGCTAAGACGATAGACCTTAAAGTTTTTGCGCATTCTTCTCCCATGTCCAGCAGAGGAAGCACAACCTCTTGCAACTGCTCCGATTCTTCTCACTTATACAAACATTTCTGGTAACAGCTCTCTCTCTCTCCCCCTCCCTCCCTCTCGCCAGTTATATGCAAACACGAATTGTGAGTGGCACTACTATGAGGCGGTTCTTAAGCCGACATGATGAAAAACCCTGTCTGGAATTAGATGGTATGGCGTAGAGCCAGAGTAATTAAAATAAGAATGAGACATTAAGTGAAAAAATTTTAATGTTTTATTATTTAGAAAATGCTCTCTGTTCAAATGCTCCGCTGGCAAGGGAAGCTCTGAAACATGTTAATTCAGCAAATTTCCATCTCCCATTCCTTCAAATCCGGATGAAACTTTTCACAATTAAATCTCCAGATGAACTGATTAACAGTATCGAGAACCCAGCCAGACCCAACACAAGTAAGTCCTCTCATCATCCTTCCCTCGGTCTATAGGCCTAAGTAGCAAAGCCTCCATGCTTCTGCTTGTAGTGATTTGCACATCCTCAGAAGTGCCTTCTGATCCTTTGCAATTTTTGCGTTTCGCGGTCTATCTCAAGAAAAACTTACTTACTCACTGGAAAATTAATCGTAAATTTGCAATTCACTGTCAAGGCAAAGCAAACCAGTTTGCTGGGTCAACGCTTTCACCTCATTCACAGCATCGCTACATACTGCACTGGTGACAGAGCAAAGACATGCTCTTGCTGGAGTTTCTAATCGCTGCGCTTTGTCTTAGACGGAGCAATTTTCCGAGCTGGAATCAGTAGTGCATTCCTTTACGGTTCGCGCCTTGGTTCCAGTGTCTAATCGCATTTTACTGCCGGATACGTGCATGTTCGGGAAACTGGAGGAGCGGTGTAGCTTTGGAAGAAAAAACTTGCTCAGTCACAGCCTCTACCAGTAGCTTTGTTATGCTAAAAAGAGGAAGAAGTTGCCGAGTTTTACACTTCTTTCTCCTTCCTGTCGCCCTTCCTTGCCTATGTGCCAGCAGATAGCTAAGACAAATACACTCCGCTCCTTAATTAGAAAGTAATGGAAAGAAAAATACTTGTGCAGGCCCGCTATATGCATGCACGCCTTGGCGTCGCACTGCTAAATCTTTCGATCAAAAAGTTGTCCTTCCGATTTTCCAACCAGCCACCATGCAAGCGGCAAGTAAACAGAGCAGCTGACGACCCTAAGGATTTTTAGCCAAAAGGATTGACAAGAACAGAGAGGAGGAAGCGTGCACTGACAGAGGTCTTGAGGCTGACGTGGGTTTATGTTCCCGGAAGGAAAAATGGTGAGAGAGATTGCTGGAAATAGATAATGAAGTGGAGGATGTCCGTGTAGCGCCAGAGATTTAAATAACTAGAAGAGAGCTGACTGACAGGAAGGAAGAGGAGCTTCTGATTATTACAGCACGAAATTACTGTAAACGGTCTTGTGAGAAGAGGAGGTGCATTTTAAAAAATTCAAGACTTTTTTATGTAAAACAATGAAACCTTTGTGGGAGTTGTTACTACGTAATCAGGAGGCGTAAGAAGAGTTGCAGGATTGCTTCACCAGCACAAAGAGAAAGTTATACGTTTTCTTTCTACAAGAAAGCGGATTTTTTTCTCCAGCACAAGAAAATAGTAGGAGAGATAAAATGATTTTTTAAAAGCAAGTTGCTTCACCTAAAGAAATATTATGCGAGGAGAATTCTCCGAATTTGCCCTCTGCGTGCCCAAGTTTCAAAGCACTGCTCGTGCATGTCATTATACTGGCCAGGGAAGAGGACTCCGATTGCACGTTTTAAGACTTGAATGCAGGTTTTTTGAAAGTACGCGGTGCTCCCGAGTTTGAACTTGGTTTCCTAAGGCAATGGCTACAGTTCCGTGAGGAATTTTCAAGGGTGAACAACATACTGCAAAATTAATTGCGTCGGCTGAAAGAAACTTTTTTGCCCCGGCTCTTCATCTTGTGGCGGAGGAGGAAGGAGGAGAGTGGAGAGGCAACTGGGCAGTTTTCTTATTGCTTATGCAAAGCCAAAGGAGATTAGAAGATCGAAAACGTTTTCTCCGTCTGCTATGTATGCCATTCCAAGTCGTATGGCATGGGAGGGCATTGGAAGAGGCGCAAAAAGTGATGCTTTCATACTTGGTGGGAAAAAAAGGTTGGGAGTGCCTTTACAGAGGCGCATGTTTGCGCTTGTACTTACGCAAAATAGGATTCTACGCACATGGCAATCTGTGTGGACGTGAGGAGAAAGTGCGACAAAGGATGAGAGATGTTAGCGGAAGTGTGGGCGAATCCCTGAGCGTTGTCATCGCAAAGATTTCGTTTCATCATTAAGTAAAGTGAAGAGTCCTCAATTGAAAACGGAAAAGCTCTGCGCTGACCAGGTCCAGCCCCTGTAATGAATTCTTGAGAGGGAAGTGCACGTGGGGAGGGATGAAACAGAAAGAAAATTGATATCTCCTATCTCCCACATGTATTTCAAAGTTGAGGTACGGTGTAGGAGGAAAGGCGTGAAAGACCGCTGGGAGTGCATGTGTGTGAGTCTGACGAGAATTTTTGAAAGTCCACTATCTATAATTCAAGGCAGGAAGGGAAATCGTGTCAAAAAGCTTTAAGATGCTGGTTGGATTCGTAAAAGCATGGATTGCAAAATGGACAAAGTTAGAGAGGAAATATACGGAGAGTGGAAAACGCCGAGAGACTCGCATGAAAAAAAAGGGCTTGTAACTTGTTGGTGGAGGAAGGCAGAAATGGCGAGAGCAGTCTTTGAACTTTGTGTAGTCGTCAAGGTCGGAGATCGAAAAATGTTATAAGTGAATCATGTCGATATGGGGCCTCCTGCAGTCGTAGAGTCGGCCTATGGCCCGTGTATGTGCCTCGAGGAACAAATGTATATAGTATCGGACCTGTGACTCAATAAGCGATAAATTCCAAAAGACGTGCTTTCCAAAGAGCAGGGGAGAAATAAAGTGGACACATGTTATGAAAAAGTTATAGTGGGCTTTGATGCCGGCACTCGAGAGCGGGTGAAAGGTCGCACTACGCCGGGTGAAAGTTGCCTTAGGACAATGCTTCCTGGCAACAGTGCCAGTGTCGGGGTTGTTGACGCCGTTGAAATGACATGGAACTTGAATGAATCCTTCTTAACGTGGGGTCGGGGAAGAGATTACCGGCCCCTTTTGCAGAACAAGGGGAGAACACACATGTGAGGAGGTACGCGTGCACTGAGTGAGAGATTCATTAATATCTCTTGTGAAAATGGACGAGATGCGAGAGTCGGAGAGTTTGTGGCAGACAGTCACCAGGAGTGAAAGTTGGAAAAAGAAAAAGTATATCCTCTTGACTCTTGCGATTTGACTAGAGACGTGGAGTGAGAATAAATTCACAAAGTAAAGGGAAATGTTTCAACGCCTTTGTTCTTAAGTTATGATTACCTTCATTCCCGTCTTTGGGGAAGAGAAAGTCGCTGGTTTGAGGACAGAGGAGGAAGACAGTGCTTGTTCCATAAGTGCTTAGTTGCACAAAACCTTGGCATAACATTGAAGCAGATGCTTCTCTCTCTCTCTGCGAGTGAAAGGAAAGATGAGAAGGAAAATGATGAGCGTTCCTTAAAACATTTCTCCTTTAGTCCCCATGGTGTATTTCATTACAAAGTCGATGAAAGCTACAAGTTCTGTGGAAAGTGCGGACTTTGTCACGAGAATGTTCCAAGCCTGAGCACAGGAGCAAGGCAATTGCCAATAACGCCGTGAGGGAATCGGCAACAAATGGAATTGCTACTGCAGATAAACATCTGCAAAGCCGGCACTCTTCGCCAGAGGAAATGCCCAACCCGCTAATATCTGCCGGAATAGGCCTTTCAAGACGTCATTATGGAAGCTGTTCACGAGATTTTTAGTTGAACGGCCGAAACTATATAGCCGCTGAATTTTTTCCCAAATATGAGCGCAGCTTCCGCTCCGGCCAAGGCCCCGTGTCTCGACACAGACACTCAAGTCTAGCACGAGTGCCGGCCCAGACGACCGCGGTCTTGACTTGACAATTATTTCCCATTAGCTGAAACGCAGCCGCAGACATGAACGGAGCAAGAGGTACTGGAAATAACTGTAACGTTAACGAGTCAAGTGGATGCATTACGTCGAACTCAGCTGTGACAAACACTGGCTGCAACCCGCATAGCGACAATGGATTACTTTCCTTCCAGCCAATCGTGTATGTATGCTTCGTGTAAGGATTGGGTGATTTATAAGCGATGGGCTTCAAGTCATCGTGTAATTGAGTGTGAGGAGCTCGTTGTCATTGTCTTTGTTTTCACGCGCCGTTAGACAAAAATCCGGATCCGGAAACTGGGCTCACAGAGGACGGCAAGCCAAAAAAGTAAATACAAAGCGTTGGCTTCCCCTCCATGCTAAGCAAATAAGTGAGAGAAAGATTTAAAATCAGATTAACTACAGCATGTAGCACGTGAATTTTCCTCGATGATTTTTAATAGCTCGCGGCTAGACTCCACCCTGATTTCACCTCAAACTTAGCACAGGTTGCCACAAGAAGCTTTCGTCAACAATATAAGGTTTCAACAATCATCAAAGCGAATGCCGGAGGTACCTCACTTTGTTTTCCTAACGAGCTCAATGCGCTGTCAGTCAACAAAAGGCTTGGCACACACAAAAGGGACAAGAACAAAGAAGCTGCGAGGGAACTTACTGGCTTGATAGAATTTGCCGTAACAAGAGCTCTGCTACTTTGATCGTCTGTCCTGTAACTATAAAGTTTTTCGAAGAAGAAACTGAAGGAGGAGAGGAAGAAGCAGAAGATCAAAGCAAACATGGGATTTTTCACACTCAAAAGGTGTCTTGTTGTCGACAAGGGAAAGTTGCTAATATTGAATAGATGATTAAAAGTGTTACAAGATGATGACACGGACCAAATGATGGACGCTATATCGGCAAGAAAGTTTGATAGCTGTCGCTTGCTCCAATGCCTGCAGTTCACGTCGGATTGCTTTCTTTGACCCAATAAATCATGCTTTTTGATTTATCACTTTCCTCATATGGGAAACACGGCCACGTCCAACTCCCGACTCAAGCATACTTCTCATGGATGGCGGCATATGAAAGATGAGTTTTCAATGCATTTTTAACCATATTCCACGCTTGTCGCTCCCCATTCATCTTACAGCAGCATGGCTTGTCAATAACGCCCGGTAATGACGGATAATGAGGTTGCAGTCAGAGTCAGCAAAGACCGAGTCTGAAAATCCTACGGTGTGTGAACACCAGTGGATTTGTAATCTAAAAAGCGGGAACAAAGAGTTTCATAAACCGTTTTACAGTTCAGTCTGCTGGTTCACGTAGGAGCGTCAATAATAACTGGGTGACCGTTTTTTCCATTCGCAGAAATCCCAACAAGTTGTAAGACCAATAGACTGTTCCTCTGCCAATATTTTCACACTAGTGTGTGCGGTTTCTTGCCTCTGCTGCATTTCTTTCTTTTTCAAGCAAGAAAACGTCCTGCTTCGAGGCAATAGTCGTATGTACAAATGCATTATCCAAATCAATACCAGGTATACAAGGTCTAACGAGAGAGTTAAAATGAAATGACATGCTTGAATGCCTCCTTCGCTTTAACTGTCTCAAAAAGTGAATGATGCATGCCAAACCTCCGTTGAGTGTTTGCAGAGTGAATCGCTACTTCTGATACAAGTTTGTACACAAGCTCCGCCCCGAGTTACAGGTTGGCATTTTGCGATAAAGGAAAAACTCCCTATTTCTGCCAACTACCTTTTAAACTATTCATTTCCGAGAAATAGGATTAAAACACCATGAGCAAGACATCAATTTCTAATACATATGATTCCTGACACAGGCTTTCACCTCCTCCCGACGGCTTTCCCCGCCACAGGCATTAGCTCTCCTCATCCCTCATTCACCGTTGTCATTGCTTGTCCAGCCTTGCACTCCTTTATCTCTGTGTAATTTTTGCACGGCCCGGCCACGTTCCCCACCCCTAATGTCTTCCAGGGGAAGTTACATCCATACACTGGGAATTGATTTTCGTGTCAGGCATCCACCAATCTGTGAATTGGCAAAACTTTTCCCTTTCATTTCAATCTAGGAGGAAACACATGCTTAGCACTATTAGGACCTTCGTGCTGGAGTAAGCGTGCAATTTCGCATTGAAATGCATGTACTTAAGCCGTCAAATGCTGGATTTGAGTAAGGAAATTGAGAAAACAACTGATGGCTGACTAAAATGCAGGTACGTTCAAGTCTAGTACTGCGAAGAATGTTCCCGAGCAAGAAATTCCCTCCTTATCAATCAAATCCTGAAGGTTATGGATCAAAAAATAATATCAGGGTATTAATCGAATGTTTCCGTTTATGCTTTTACGTTAAGTACCAGCCACGAAGTAGAAAATTCGTACCAACGATAGCAACAGCTAAGCTATGCCAGTAAATTGAACTGTACTCAAGTGCAAGCCATAACTCAATTACATTGACAGTTTAACTCGCATGAATTTAAAGGTTGCAGCAAGAACAGCATAAGAATTTATGCTAACAAATTAGTTCAATTAGGCTTCCGTGTTCCCAGTTAAGGAATGAGCACACGAAACCTTACTTACTACGCAAATGCTTATGAAAATAAATGCAGCCAAA